>KZ505639.1:2715294-2745339 GCA_002844005.1 Limosa lapponica baueri | reverse complement strand
GGTCCCCGGCAGGGTCGGCCGGGGCCGGGGACCAGCTTTCACCCCGCCCTGCCAGCCGGCCCGACCGCGGGAAGGTGGTGCTTCCCTCCCCCGGCGTGGCAGCAGGGGGGCTGCGACCTCCGTGCTAGCGGCCAGGTGAGGAGGAGGAGGAGGAGGTTGGTGGTCCAATGGCCAGGAGGTCCCGTCTCTTGACGGCGCTTTTTTTTTTTTTTTTTTTTTTTCTGGCCGGGTGGCAGGTCGCCAGTGGCTGGCGGGCTGGCTTCTGCTCCGTTGTCAGCTCCTTAAAAGTCTGAAAGCGGGTGTACCCATAAACCGAATAATGCACTGATCTTTCTCTGGTGTAAATGCATCTTCTGCATCGCACCTGTTTCCCGCTGAGGAGTAATACCTAAAGCGACACTGGATGGCTTGGGTCTGAAAATTCGGCCTGGTAGTCAATTTCTGGACACAGGTCTTCAGAGACTTACTTAGTTCCAAACAGGCTGTGCAGAAGATGCACAGTAACTCTTGAACAAAAAACTATTTATAATTTGGCCAAGAAGGTTTTTTTGCTAGTGGTCTGTGATAGGTCTGTGCTCTATATAGTTCAGAAATTCTGACTTCTTTACTGTCTTAATGCAGATGCTTGTCCTACTTTGTGTGTCACCATCTCAATAAATTTATTTTTTGATGATGCTGTAAAACTGGCTTTGTGCTTTTTAAGGCAAACCAAAAAAAATACTACACTTTGCAAGCAAATGAGCAAGCAACTAGTGAATACTCAGCAGATATGATCCTGACGATATCGTGTACTTCAGATGTGCAAGCATAGTTGGCTTCCATCTTTATTAGAGTGTAATTGTTATGTGAGGTCCCAAAAGACTCTTTTTGGTAGCAGTTTTTTCCATAGCTCTTGCCACTAAGCTTACTTGAAAACAGTATGGAATTTGATCTTGTTGGGATGAGGATTTTGCTGGCAATGTGTTGAGATGACTTTATGCAACTACCTTGGAACTCAGCCGTTTACAGCAAACAAAGCAATCTCATCCTATTTGAACAAGTATAACACCATGCCATCCGTCCCTGTGCAACCTTACATATGCATAAGCAAAAGGTGGGTGGGTTTGTAAGAGTTTCTAAAGAACAAGGTAGGTTTCTAGGGGAAAAGGGTAATCAAGAATATTCTGAGAGTTAACAGTCAAGATGATGACCTTAATATTGAAAGGTAATTTATAAATTGCCCTTGCTATTGTATGGCTTCATGCAGTTCAAGAGATCCTACAAATCAAATTGTCAATGTATTTTAGTGATCACTGTGAATTTCAGTTTTAACATGAAATTCCACATTGTCACATGTCTCATATTGAATTTTGAATTTTAAGCTTGCACAATGGTTGTAGAGTGACCTGCAGGTAGCTTATAACATAAAACTGTTAGGGATGTCAGACTGCAAAGGAAACAGATAAGGTAACCAGAGTTCTTGGCATGACTTTCTAGACATGTCATGACAGTTAGGCCTGTTAAGGGGGGAGGTGACTTGCCCTCATCACCTGTTTATTTCAAGTTGGTCACTTCACCTACTTTACACCTGCAAGTTTCACATCACAGTCTTCAGTTTGCCTCTTCTTCCTTCTGCCACCCAGTTTTCCTCTTTTTCCTCCCTGCCCTCAGCATGAATGTGCTTTAGTCCCAACATCCTTGACCTCTCCTGTTCTTTGTCACTTCAATGACTGACTGACTGACTTTCACATCTGAGCTCTCTGCTACATGCTAACTAAGGGCAGTTCTGTTACACACCTCTTCCTGTTTGACTTCTAGTCTGGGCATGCCCATTAAACTGCCAATATAATGACTATTTTTAAAAGTTGAAGTGTTGGTACTCTGTCTGCGTCTTTTTAACGCTCTCTGCTGTCTTCTGTAATGCAGAACATGAAAGTCAACTATCTTCCCAGGGTTTTCCTCTACTCTCTTTAGCAACTTAAGGATTTTCCCCTGTCCTTAAGATTTCTTCAGGTTCTTAATCTGTCACTTTCCCCTATGCAGTTTTCCTTGTGACCTTGTATGGATCCGATTAATTTAAGAACGATATCAGGTAAAAAACATGTTGTTGCTTTCTATATTTCTTCTTTTTCTGCACATCATTCCTAAAACAGAGCCAAACTTTCTATCTCGTTTATTATTTCACACCTCTTTGTAACATATTATTCTTTGGCTTCCCTGCAAGGCTAAGAGGCCTTAAAGATGTAGAAAGTAGTTTTTTAGCTGCTGCAGTAGTAAACAGATGCAAAAAATGGAAAAGAGTAGAAGTTTGGAAAACCAAGTGTCATCCATCAAGCTATCTTTTTCTAGTAGCGCTGTGATGGCAGCTTCTGCAGCCCACTCACTGAACTTTGGATAGACACATCTGTGCTTTTTTTGCTTGCTTCAGACTTGAGACAAACTTTTTTTAAGTGTTAACAAAGCAACAATATTCAGGCTCTTTTCTGGTCACATACAGAAAACTTGATACTGGTTACTGTGCTGACATCTTGATCTTTGATGCTGAGCAGTACTGTTTTCATTGTCTTCTTGTATTCTTGTTTTTGTTAATGAAGATATTTTGGACAGATGTGGCTATTTTCTCTGGGTTTTTTTTTAAACTTGGCTTTATACAAATTGTGCAATTACACAGCTCAACTTCTGTCCTTTACCACAGCTATTGTTTGTCACAATGACTTCGCCTGTGTTGACAAATCTGAACTAAATCTGGCAAACAAAGCAATTTTATAGATACTTGCTTAGTATGTTTTGACTTATCATTGTGTTTAAATCATGGTGATCCCAAAGCTCTTGATTGCTAAGGATGTATTTTACTGTTTACGTTTTCTCCTCTCTTTCCAGCTCATAGCTTCTATAAATACCTCTGTGCTCCCCTGACATCCTGTTGTTTGGCACCTAACAGTAAAGAACAAGGAAGCATACCTGAACCCATTTGTAATGCTTGGGAGTAGACACCAAGCCTTAGCTCAGGCAGCATGTAATCCTTCCAGTGACCAGAGTAAACTCAAATGTACAGGAGTGGAAGTAGGTGGAAGTTTTTGTTAATTTAAAACTGGAGGGCCATCTCCTTTCCTGTCAGTGCACATTTTGTCCTTCCAAAGAAATTGATTTTCTGTTTTTCCATCCATCTTGTGTATGAGAAGCTAGTGCTTACCTTGCTTCAGAATGAAGCCGTGATATCTATTGGACTGGATACTTCTGAGGAAGAGAGGGGAAAGCTTTGAGAACTCTTGTCAAACTGCCATGTCCTTGGGCTGGAAGAGCATAATGAAATGGTGGAAATGATTGCCTCTCCTGTGTCATCTGCTGCAGGGGAATGTTAAGAGATAAACATATTGTTGTGTCAATATTTGACTTGGAAATGCTGGTTTTGACTGTAACTTATAGCACCTGACAGATCGGTGGGGGGGTGTGTGTGTGTGTGGCAACTGTACATCTGCTGGCTAAAGGCCTTGAGGCTTGCATCTTGCTTCTTCAGATCCTTTTGCTGTTCCCAGTGTATGTTTATTTTCTGCTTAAGCCTGATTTTGCTGGTAGTCACTGGAATCACACACAAAGCACCACGGAGGATCTTTCCTGAAATGTGGACCTGGTTGTCTAGGCCTCCTTCCCCTTCTTTACCTCCAATTTTCCCCACTAAGGCCATGATGGAGACTCTGTTGGATCCTGAAAACCTCTGAGGCATAAAGCCATCGAATAGCAGGAGAAGTAAGATATAATTGCCAATGTGGGTCAAAGTGCTGTGCTCTGTTCAGCCAAGGATGTGATGAGTACCTCCTACTAGCCCATGTGCCCTTGACTGAATATGAAATTTGTCACAATGTTAATCCTCCTGTGTTATTTTACATGGAAACTTTCACTGAGTTATTAATAATAACCCTTTAGAGCTGCAGCCCTGCTTCTGGTGTATAATACTCCTGAGGTCACTATTCAATGCATATGTCTTCGACAGCTACACCTTGTAGTATGTAATCAGAGAGGTCCATTCTGCAGCCTGAAATCACACTGCTTTCAGAAGCCTCATTTGTCCTTCACAAGTTCTCACTCAAAGCGAGATTTTCCTAGACACCTGAAGAAAGAGAGTGTGGGGTGTTTTTTTTCCTTTTGCTTCGAAAGTTCCCCAAATCAACTTTTTGTTGCCTCTTTGAAAGCTAAAAAAGTTAAACAGAGTATAGTCTGCATTACATGCAATAAAAAAAATCGTATGTTTTGCATGAAAATATCCCAGGCAGAAAAGGTAGACTGTGTCTGGAAGTAATGGGGTAAATGGCAGTGCTGGGACTTGTAGATGAGATTCCTTCCAGTGAACACTGTTGAGGATCAAATATTGTTAATGACTCTGAAGGCCAAACTGGGTATTCTGAGTGCAGCAGTTTTTAAGATGAAGGGATAAAGAACTGGAAACGATCCTATTGCCGAGAAGCTGACTGTGTCAAACTTAGGCTAAAGCTATTTGAGAAAGAGGCATATTCTTGTGCTCTCTCATTCGTTGAATTTTCTTCCCTTTTGCTCTTCTAGTTCTATTTTAGTGTAACTATTTTTAAAAGGCTAATTAACGTGGAGCTCTGACAAAATTAAGCAGAATTAAAGTACTTTTTACTGATTGGAATTAAGGCAAATATGATCATTATGGTGCCAGTCTGTGTATTATTCATTTTTTTTGTTTGTGGTTTTTTTTTTAAACATACACTTAGCATGTAAATGAAGGTGCAGGTTGGAGGGCAGAGCTGCTGCAACTGTATTCTACTGGCTCTTAAAAATTTGAACAACTTCATATTTGCTTAGATTTATTAGATCCGTAGTTGTGGGGGGTCTGCCTTTATTAGTTTCTTTAAAGGACCTTTTTTAAGAAGTCAACAACTGTGACTTGAAACATCTCTTTAACACATGCTGTAGGTACAGGCTGCTACATTCACTGTTTTGTATGATAACATCAGTTGACTTAACTGAAGCCAAGATCTGGTTCAGTGTGTCTAGTCAGCAGCGCAAAGCTGTGTATCAGATGCTGGTTTCTATTAGATTAATTGGAATTTTTGCTTAAAAACTTGATTGAAGATAAAATCTTAAATATAAAATTACTAGTGGCTAAGCCTCAAGCCTGTGTAGGAGGGTTTGATTAACCTTGGTTTCTTAGTGAGCAGTTATTCAGTGAATTCCTAACGTGAGGCTCTTCTTAGAAGGCATACAGAAATAGAAATGAACTTAGTTCTGTAAAACCTCTTGAAGTTCATTGAAAAAGCTGGTAATCCTGGATCTTGTTAACGAGTTCTCTCCTTCATACCTTTTGATTTGCATGATGTGGTAGAGGAGTTTGTAATGTACAGATTCAGCAGTGATATCGGGATACTTGGGTTAAAAGGGATTTGTAGATTGATCCTTAGGGAAAATGATCAAATCTAGCAAGAAAAATTTGCAACCTAATTAGAGTACCAGAACTTTGTCAAGTTTTCCATCTTTTCAGACCATCTTTGGAAGGATGAGATGAGCAAGGTTCTTTAAATTAGTGCATATTTAAACATATCTTTTGACTGGCAAATCTGACAAAGTGCCTGGCAAAGGATTTGAATTGTGAAACCTCTGCATGTTGCACTCAATGCTATGGCCATTCTCATTTAGCAGCCGCTGAAGGGTTTAAGTCCCCAGGAAGTACAGGTGAGTTTGTGTTTACATTGCTTAGATAGCTACTGCTTGACCAAGAGCCTCTGAAACATTGCTGATGCCTTACCTAGCAGCATCAGTGTGAAATACTTAAGTACAAGTGCTTCTGTCTCATGTATGGATCATCACGGCAGTGTCAGGAATACTTCACTCAAGACTTCCAGTTAGACTGCCAATGTATAGTCACGCTTTTGACATTCTTTATTTCAAAGAATATATATTATCATTTCATTATGTTTCTTTCCTGATTGCTTTGTTGCAAGAGTAGAGGAAACATTTTGGTTTTGAAGTCTGATTGCTGACAATCTGCAATGAAAGACAGGAAGACTAAACCCCTTCTGCACAGAGCTCTACAGTTTAAGTGACTTATAATAGCTTTTAGCAAACAGATTACAAACTCTCTGATGAAATCAGCAGAATAGTATGATTTTCATAGAATAGCCTAGGCTGGAAGGGACATCAAAAGATCATCTGGTTCAACCTTTCATGGAGCCTGGATGAGATTATTGAGCACTCTATCCAATTGCATCTTGAAAACCTCCAGTGGTGGGGACTCCACTACATCCATGGGGAGGTTGTTCCAGTGATTGATTGCCCTAACTATAAAAAAGTATTTCTTGTATCAAGATGAAACCTCTCCTGGTGCAGCTTGTACCTGTTGCCCCTCGTCTTCTCCACATGGCTCCTCATAAAGAGAGAGCCTCTTTCCTCTTTGCAGCAACCCTTTAAATACTGGAATACTGTGATAGACTCCTGAGACTTCTCCAGGGAGAAAAGACCTGATTCCTTCAGTCTTTCCTCATGAGGCAGGTTCTCCAGCCCTTTGATCATCAACATTTTGTGTGGATACTTTGTTTTTTGTGTATACTTACGGCTAACAGTAATTATAAAGTACCTTTTGTGTGTGAGCAGGAAAAACTTGAAGTGCATAATACCACATACATATATTGAGCAGAGGTGATGGCCAAGAGCTGCATTTCTACTCTTCAATACTCCTTTTTTTTTCCTAACAGTAAATTGTTAAAGAATACACTTTCTTTTCTTTCTTTTTTTTTTTTTTTTAAGGTTGTAAGATCCTTTGTCTGTTCTCTGCCTTCAAGCTATAAACCTAGTAAACTTTCCACAGTGGACACGCTCATTTCCTCCATTTGTCATTTCTGTCTGTCTCCTGGAGGAGACGCTGGGAACTGGAATCTGGAGAAAATGGGGATGAAGTTACAGGAGTAAAAAGGCAGAGGATCTGAGATCTTGAAAAGCAATTGGAATTTAATTAAACTGAGTGCAATTTTTCTCTTGGTTTTTCACCTGCATTTATAACCATGGAATCTGAGAATCTTACATGTAAGCAGTTGCAAAAGATGGTTCTTGGATTGCTGTATGTAAAGATGAAGAGCTCTGAACAGAAAATTATGGGCGATCTCATAATAAGAGGGGAACTTTTGATGAGAAGGCAGACTTGTAGCTTTTGTTTTCCAGCCCTCGCTCTCATAAGTGGGGCTGCTAGTCAGAGCATTTACCCATGATGGATTAATTTTTGCCTTCATGCCAGTTGTTCTCTGTGTTGAATTGTCGCTTCGACCACGCACTTACCCTTACAGGTGTGGAATGGGAGCTGGTGTCTAGTGGAGCCTGAGGTGGCATCAGTGTATCTTTTAGTTTCTTAATTTGAGAAGTCTGTAACTATTTGGATAGCAAATAGCAACCGCTAAGGCCACCTGAGAGCAGAGGATCTGTCCCCTACAATGTCTACAATTTTCTGTATAGATATTTTTAAGTTCTTTTGAAAACACAGGTAACAGGCAGTGCTTGAAATTTTAGTTTTTGTTTTTGTGAATGCAAACCTTGTGTACTGGAGATATATAGGAAAGTGTTGACTTTATAAGCTGTGATGACTCAGAAGTGGCTTGACCAAATATAGCTCCAAAATAACTGCAACAAAGATGGCTTTTTGCAGGCTTGTCTGAAAGCTATTACATTATTTACAACGGTGAGAAACTTTTAATTGCAGCTGTTCAAAGTAAGTAAAGAAGGAAGCAGGAGAAGCTTGAATTTGTGCTGAAGTATGAGGGTGTCCATCAACAGCAATTCTGAAAAGCAGGATTGCCCAGTGTTGGACAATTGGTTTGCTGAATGCTTGGGGTATGGGAGGGACCAAAAACCAAAAAAACCCTTCCCCAAACTCTGTAAGACTTTCATATATTTAGTTTTCTTTTTAGGGAAGTCTGGATGTATTTTGATTCCTTAAGCTGTTCTAGCTTGCTGTCCTGTGGCCTTGTAAATACTGTTGTTGTTTTGAAGCACAGTTTTGAAGTATCATTCTTGTCATTGGATAACGTCAGTTAATTCCAAAAGAAAATCATAGTACTAAGAATTTTATACCTGTGAATCTTTGTCTTTTCAGCCAATTAAGGAAAATGCTAACTTTTTTTGTGACAGACAGAGTAGGTTGTTCAAGGACTGGAGAAGGATTGGAGAGAGAAATGGATAGGACTGAGCTACAGAGTTTGAGGAAGAGGTTGAAATATTTCTTCTGAAATATATGGCTGCAATAAAAGCCAAGAAGGAGATTAATAATTAAAATAACGATGTTTCTTTAATGTAGATGATAAAAAATTCCTGCACATCTGTACTTTGCAGTTAAGGATATGACTGTGAGGGCTCTTCCTTTATCAGCTGAATGGCTACAAACAGATCTAGCTGGGAAACTTTCTGTGCCTGCGCTCACCATAGTAATGCTGATTATGAAGTAGTAAGCCTTGCCCCGAGGGCAGGTTGCTTTCTGAGTTTGATTGTACTCTGTACCATGATGCTCAGAACCATGTAAGTATACAAATGGTATTCGTAACCTTAGAGCCAAGTGTGCTCTTATTTTCAGTCTACAGGAAGCTATAGCTGTGCTAGGGGTAAAACCTATAGTGACAAAGACAATATTTTTTTTATTTGAGTCCATTGAAACAGTTGCACTGTAATCCACATGGTATTACCATTTGTTTTCCTGTAGATAGGTGTCTGACTAGGATACTTAATTCAGTATCACACCGATGTAGTGACTTCTGTCAAATTAAAACATTGCTAAGGACTGTGCCTGTTAACACGTCTAGACTCTCTTTTGCAAAGTAACCAGTATTGGAGGATGTGGTTTGGAGAAAGATTACTTCAGTGAGTACAGCTAAAATCTTCCTTTTTTTTCACAGCTTTTAACATGCTTTCTCTTTGTCATCAGTTTTACAAATCAGGTGTCAATAGATGTCTTTCCTCGTCTATTTGTGTCTCCAGTGAGAGCTGGATTGTGTCCAAAGTGACCAGTAGGCCTGGTAGGTACATCCTGAGGTATTCTCTTCAACGGGTTATGAAAAGCTGTTCAGCCACGTACCTGAGCAGTTTGCAAGCTTCAAGAAATGCTTGACTGCTGGGGAAGTGTTCATAATAACCAGATGGAAGGAACCCTAGTCTGGAGAGTGACCAAACCAAGTGACCAAAATACATCCAGAGGGTCTGTAAACCATCTTGTGTTATAGCTTTGAAAGGTATAAACAACACTGCTGAAGATTTTTCAAATCTAGAAACATATTCAGATGGTCAGTTATTTCAGAAATATCCTGTGCTGTCTTCCAGTGGTAAATCTTCTGCCTACCTGCAGATGAGCATATGGAATAAAATGTGTCTGAGGATTCCCCCCTCGAAGTTGCTCCAAGGGAGGTTTCCCTCCTTCCATAAGAGGAGATAAGGAGAGGACACAAGAGAGTATATATATCTCAAATGTTAAAGTTAGCTACTGTGTTTCGTCAGAATATGCAAACTCTCCCAGATCTTCCACAAACACAGAGAGGAGCAATACTGGCACAGCTATGCAGCCCTGGCTCTCCGCAATCTAATCCTTCTCCTCCCTCCCCACCAACCTGACATTTCTTAATACTTAGGTTTTGTCAAGGGAATGGTATGGCACATTTGTTAATTAACAGGAAACACAAACTGCTGCTAGGAGAAGTTATCTGAATGTTTCATTTGCCATGCTGTAAAATAAATTACTTGCAGTACTGTATGGCCCTGCTGGGTGTCGTGCCAGGTGAAGTGAAAGCATTTAGTGCCTGTAAAGCAATGCTGAATTGCTATTTAACTACTGGGAGTTTCAGATTTTACAAACACTTCACTGGCTTAATTTGTAATTTTGTTCACTGTTGTTAGGTACCAGCTGCATTCGTGACTAAAATGCTTCCAGAAGAAGAGTCATTTTACTGCATTGCTGCTTTGGCCGTGAAACCCACCACTCTCTAGATACAGAAGGAAGCACACATCCAAGACTTATAATGTAACGAATGTTTTGAGTGTTTCCAGGCTCCCACATTTTTACCCCAAGGTAGAAACAAAGATAGAGCAGCTCTGTTGCTTTGTGTTTTTCTGAGTTTTATTTTTTTCTGTCTTCCTACAGAATCTCCACTGGTTAAAAGAACTGTTCTATTTGAAATGGTTGCACTGCTTTTTATAACTCTGATAAGTGCTTATGAAACATAGTAAACATTGGACACAACTCTAAGTGTTTGCTGAAAAGATTTTTTTAATTTACAAAGCTTCAGATTCTGACCTTGACTCTTCCGATAACTATAAATGATTAGGAAAAACAGCCCTGAAGCAAGGAGGAAATTGTGAAGTATTTCTATGTAAGCAGAAATAAGATCTGCATTGGTTTGCCACCTTTTCAGAAAACTAGTGAATATCTAGTGTCCTTCCTGGGATGAGACTAATACATAAGTTTGGAAGGATGCCTGGAGAAGGCCTGTTCCAGTCACATCAAAACCCTGAATTTGTTCTCTGAGTTTGGCTGCTAATTCAGACCATTTTCTCTGTTGAGCAAAGCCAAACTATGTGTGTTTAGAACAAAGTACAGGATCAACAGTGGGAATGTAGTGTTTCTGTGTAGTTTGATACTGGAGAATCCTTTCCTTGGGTAGGAGGGTTTTTCGGACTAACAGATTTTGGATGGGACTGCACAAAAACATGACACCTTCAAGAAGCTGGACAGTACGTCAAGGGAGGTGATTCTACCCCTTTACTGCACTCTCATGAGACCCCACATGGAGTACTGTGTCCAGCTCTGGTCCCTCCAACATAAGAAGGACATGGACCTGGCTGGAGCACCTCTCCTATGAAGACAGGCTGAGAGAGTTGGGCTTGTTCAGCCTGGAGAACAGAAGGCTCCAGAGATACCTTATAGCGGCCTTCCAGTACCTAAGGGAGCCTACAGGAGAGATGGAGAGGGACTCTTTATCAGGGAGTGCAGTGATAGGACAAGGGGTAACAGTTTTAAACTGAAAGAGGAGAGAATTAGATTAGATACTAGGAAGAAATGCTTTACTGTGGGGGTGGTGAGGCACTGGAACAGGTTGCCCAGAGAAGTTGTGGATGCTCCATCCCTGGCAGTGTTCAAGAGCAGGTTGGATGGGGCTTTGAGCAACCTGCTCTAGAGGGAGGTGTCCCTGCCCATGGCAGGGGGGTTGGAACTAGATGATTTTTTAGGTCCCTTCCAACTCTAACCATTCTGTGATTCTATGATTTTAAGTCATTCAGGGAGTCTTTGTAAACTCTGACTTTAGACTATTGTTCTAGTCTTCTCAAAACTATACATTTATCAGAGGAGCAAACATGAAGCCAGAGCAGTAATTTTTAGATTACTTTTCCCAATCCGTGACTGCAAGTGGATTTTGCCTTCATAGGGCCACTTCAACCACTGTAACTTCTAATGGCTGCCCATATGTCATGGGAGAATTGTGCCCGTACACTGAAATAGTTTATTCTCAAGCGGTGGCCTGTGGCAGGTTCCTAGTGTTACTGGGTTTGTAGGAAAAACTGTAAATCCTGCAACAGTAGAGGAGAAAGCCTCTTTTGCAAGAGAAGGGCAGTACTACTAGCATGCCAAAGCAATAGTAATTTCCTTCAACTTGAAATGCCCGTGACATTTACTTAGCACCTAGTTATAGTTGCTGTGATTGGAGCAATGGAGTGGAGGCACAGTTGCTGTTTTACCCATAGGCAGATGAGGGAGCTCACAGTGACCATCAAATTCACTTAGCTGGTTATGTGCAGATTGGCAGTCCTCGCATTTCAGAGGAAAAAGAAATGCAACCCAAACAATAACATGATGCTTAAGCTTCTATCATTTCTCTTCTTATTTTTTACTTTGTACTCTGTTGAAATTTAATGACAAAATTACTTCAGAAGATCCCTAACCAGCACTTTTCAAATTCAATGAACTCTGTTGTGTCCCAGATTTCCTTGTCTAGTTCTGCCATTTCCTAAGTCACACTTGATTATTGGCAAAGGCCATATTTGTCTTTTCATAGACATCTGTTGTATGTCTTGCACCTCATTTCTGCTCCCCAACTGCCTTAGTAGCTAGTATTTCCTCAGTAGAAGGAGAAATGGCAAATGTAACCAATGACCTTGATTCCTTCCCTCTCTGATAACTGCATTAATAGTTATGATTAATATTCTTTGCTCAACTAGGATCAAGCCATGCTGCCCCGGTGGCCTGCTATGTAGAAATCTTTGCTAAGAGCAGGTTTAGATATGAAAAGAACAATAGGACATGAGCTAGAGTGGTGCAGGAGAAGCTGATGTCTGCACCACATGGTGTGGATGATGGTTCTGGGTCAAAGGAGGGATCAAATAATTTGTAAAGACTGGTACCTACGGTGCCTGGTTTTGCCCTGAAGTTTATAGGTCATGACTGATTACTGCTAAAGCCATAAGATTTCTGTTTCTTTAATTTTTAATACGTACTTTCACTTTATTACCTGGATAATCGTGTCTTGTTACCTCCAGAATGGATTAGTGCAGTGTGGTCTGTAGGAGCCAAAGGGGCTCTTGGCTTTTTGAGCCAAAAGGGCTCAAAAGCTACAGCTAGTATAGCTTACAGCAGCCTGCTTGGCTAGTTGTGTTGGCCAAATTCAGCCTTTCAGCTTGCTAAAAATGGTTCTGGCCTCTTGTTTGCTTCTGGCTTTTTAAATCTGGAGACCCCAGATGCAGGTTGGCTGCTCGCTGTTTGATACTTTCTTAATGGGCGAGAAAGAACAAAAGTAGTTAACTATTTATAGATATCTAGAAGCTTGGAAGGGTATTTTTGATTGGAAGACTCAAAATAGTTAACTTTGCTTCATTTTTTCTGAAAGATCTCAAATTTGCTAGTACATTCAGATGGGCACAAAGCCTATGTATGATGATTACACTAATGGGGAGATTTGGATGAAGTTTTTCACTTAAAAATAAAGCTGAATCTGAAAGACACACAGCTTCAAATAGTACACAGATTAAGTTTAAGGAAAAGAAAACCCAAACCTTATTTAATAATATATTGACTCATTTTTATTCAAGAAGTTTGAAAAGATTAGGCAACAAAACATGATGTTCATAATTTTTTTTATAGGGAAAAAAAACTCAGCGATCAGCATATCGCTTTCTAACTCTAGTATAAAGTGGTTCTAAGAGGACATATGATCACTTATAATGGCTGTCTTGAAGTTCCTTTTTTATTTTTACTCAGATAAACCTTCAGTCAATAGAACGGGAGTTTGCCATTAGTAAAGATTTGGGTGTTAGATTAAAAATAGGCTTTTAAGAGGACCATCTGGCCCATCTCCAGTGCCACAGAACTATTACAAATAGAATCCCATTTTGAATTCTGGGAAGATTCAGACAAAGATTTGTATTTTTTTTTTATCTTATATGTCTCTCCAGTGGTATTGCAAAAGCAGACTTGAATTTCAAGTAAGTGCAAGTTTGCCTCCAGTAGTAATATTGTCATGTGTCAGTTCTGACCTTATGAAACAAGGTAGGGGTTTTTTTTTGCTTTTTTTTTTTCCTTTTAAAAATAATAGTGAGGTGAGGATCACTGCTGTCTCAGTAAAAACAACATTTTCAAACTTTGGATATACCTGTAAGCAAAACACATGATCTTCTTTCACTTCTATGTTAGTTCTATGCTTTTGAGCGTACTTACACAGTGCCAGTAATAAAACTGATTAATTATCAGGGAATGAGCAGGTTTGGAGTGCTTATTAACCAACACTAATTCAGAAATGAATGTATATTTTATCCAGGTTTTTTTTTTTTTTTTTTTTAGAGTATGTTTTGGTCAAGACAAGCACAAATAAGACAGAGTGAAAACCATTGGGAAAAAAAAACAAAAACAAAAACAAACAAAAACTAGAAATGCAGTTGAGCCCTGGTGCTGTCTCATGTTGATGATGAAGACACATCCAGTCCTGTGTGGTGGCTGGTGTCCAGACACGTTATAATGATGCTGTGATCGTCCATCTGTTGTAACACTTTCTGACACACACAGCTGATTGTTACTCCTGCATATTGACCTGAATGTTTGCAGTGGTATTATCTTGTCTGTCAACATATGTGGGTCCATAGTATGGATTTTTGTGGACATTTTCACCTCTGTCATAGCAGATAGGTTTCTAAGGTCAGATGCTGCTTTTATGAAAACAGTATGGGATATTTTGAAAGGTCCAGTAAAAAAAAATTTCCATAGTAGTAGAAGCTTTTTACTCTTCTCAGACCCCTGCATTTCTTCACTGGTCCCTTTCATGTTCATTCAACTAAGTTTTAAAATAACCAGGACCTTCCTTTTATATTCAGTTGTCCTTCTGAGGCTGGATGTTTCTCTCTGAATTCTGTGGTGCTTCCGTATTTGAAGAGATGATTTAGCAGTTATTTTATTTATGCAGTAGGTGATGAAATAGCGACTTAACTAACCAACCTTTGAGTTTTATCCCGCTACTTGCTCTCTGGTGTATAGCATGTTTCTCTCTGATAATCACCATTATACCTACTTAGTAGGTACTTAAATTGTTTCTTGTTTTCACAGTAAAATAAAAACATGACCACAAACAAAAAAACAAAAAGATTTTTCCCCTGAGATTTTTATTACACTTAAGCATACGAGATACCTCAAATAGTATAATGTTAAAAAAAACAATAAAAATTGTACCCTAGTGAGTGAATGATTAATCCAAATCATTGAGATTTTACTAGGTATTAATCCAAGTGGCAGGCTACCCACAGATACTCTGCGGAAAAGGATCACCCACATTTCAGGGAGGTAGAAAAAGGCTTTGACATCCACTTTTTTTATTACAGAGATAATGTAATTAAACAGTTGCACAACTTGGCAGTATGTATTTTCTTGTCAAGTCTGAAGGAGATCAATTAGTATGTATAAAATTAACATATTAAAATACTGCATTGTAAGAGAAATGTAAATCACCAATACTGTAATTTCCTATACCAGATGATAACCATGCTAGCATAATATTTTGATCATATATTTGCAAGGAATGTCCTTGAAACCTGTTCATTAAGTTATTTACACTCATTGCTTAACGAGCTAACTGGCTCCCTCATGAAGTTGCTCTGCCTCCTGATTATTCCTGTGGTGGTTCAGAGCTGACCTGCCCACTTCCTTGCTGTAGCCAATGGGTGTTTGGTAAGCTCTGCTTACAGAAGGAGAATCCTTTTCTGGCTAATGTCGAATCACACGGTCTCTCCTTCCTAGTTAAAAACCACTGTTCACGAAGCTATGTTATGTTGCTGCCAAATTTTACAGAAGGACCTGTAGAAATATTTATCATAAGCATTTGGTGCACAAAAGCACTGGAACTGCAGCAGGTTGAGACAATGGCATGATTAGGCTAGGGCTTCTTTTTAAACTAGCAAAGTCAAGGGTGCAAACAGAAATTGAAGAGTTAATGACTGCTCAACTCCTGAACAGCTGGGACTTCAAAGATTGCAATGAATTCTGCCTAAAAATCTGCTATGAGGATTTTAACAATTTTGGAGTCTCCAAGAGAAATAAGAGTATAAATAATCTCTTTTGCAAAAGAAGGCAAAAAATAAGCCATCAAGACTGCTTCTGTCTCCTGCCACAGCGCTTTTATTCTGACTCATTATGGAAGTGCCACTGAGAAGGGTCAGTGTAACTTGCTCAATTTGCAGAAATAAACTAGATCAGTAAACTGCAACTACAAATCAACGTGGGGGATCACAGACATTTAGCTTTTCTGTATGTAGGTTTTGTATGTGCTCCCTCGCTGTCTGAAGGTTACCATAAGCCTAAAAAACGTGGAAAGAAATGGGAAAGTGTTTCAGTAATGCATTATAACACAAGTCCATGGTGAAAGAAACCAGATGCGCAAAAAGCTGTTGATCTACATATATCACTGTTGACTGAAATTTAATTTGCCTACATCAGTGTGGTAAATCACAGTCAGACACATGTGGCATAGTGATGAACACTGGAGCACCTACCTCGACTCATTGAGAGTCTCATCTCTGCCAGGCTTTGGTCACCACCTCCATTGTTTATGCATATGAAGAAATTGAAGAAATGAGAGAGCTCACATACAGTGTCAGGTTGATTGGATTAGCTTGAATTATTGTAGTGCCTGAATTAATCCAAGCTAGTTGACTGTGTGGTGGAATGGATGTGGAGCATTCCCACAAGCAGTTGCAGTTCCACCTGTTCATAGATGATCCCTTCCAGCTCAGGATAGTAAACCTGTGCTCTTGCGCTCTGTCACATAAAAGCTCTCTGGCTTTTTGAGAGGTGACGATGAAGATCACGTTCAAATTCAGAAGTCACTCTAGGCATTCTGATTTTTTTATCTTGATCCTGAAATACCATTGCCCAAAGTGGCTTGATTATATGAAGAAACCAGTGCAAACATCCTGAGTCAGTGAAACAGTTTTGAAGTAGGCAAGAGGTTTAAAGTCGTGCACATGTATATATACTAATTAAAGTAGGTCATGTGTAGCCTATTAATCATCCTGTGTGTTTAAGAAGCAGACATTTGTCCTTTATCTGTCATTTGTGGTTTTATTTCAGATGTGTTAAATGTAAAAAAGCATTTCTTTTACTCACTGGTGTTGAGAGGCTATTGTAATATAGATTCTGAGTTTGCTGACCTTCAAGTGGCATGCTTCGTGCTTTATGGTGGTTGCTTAATAAACAAAGCCTGTGTGTGTAACCACACTCAGCCCTGTTATAAAAGTCTTGGCTCAGTGACTCCAGTTTTGGACTTTGAATAGGTTGCTCATGATCTTTTTAGCTCGTTATGTATATTGTCTCACAGAATTGGTTGATCGGGTTTTATTGACGAGTTTTATATCTTTTTTATGTGCTTACTAAATTTGTGTCTTCATAAGACTCAAATAATTCAACATCACCAACCAATGTTTATTTTATTTTTCACACTCTCACCTTTCTCCTGGGGAATTAAGTTTCTTAGTTAATTTTAAAAATGTTACTCAGTGTTTGTAATAGCAAAAGTAACACCAGAAGAAAGTGGAGTAAGCTTAGCTTTTGTGAAGAAAGAGACTTTTTGGAATTCAAAACAAATTATTATTTGCGCATTGATTGTTAGATTGTTTGCTTTTGTTGTTGTTGTTTGTCTGTGGAATCTCAAGTGAATTAATGGAATTCATTATTCCATGGAAAACTGATGTAATCTGCCTTTAAAAAAAGAAAGGGGAGGTGGGCATAACCAGGTAACCATAAAGCTATTTATCCTGAATGACATGGGAAACAGGAGAAACTGAATGGAAAAGTGGAAAGCTGTCTCTGACACACCCTAGAAACAGGAAGACAGCAGTAGCATTAATACTTCTAAACTGTAGTGGTCACACATACCTGTTTGGCATGGAAGGATTCTACTGGTTTGAAATTCTGTTTCTAAAATGGGTGATAGAGATGGGTATGGTAGTGTTTAATAACAGATGGAGTTGGGTCCAGTGCCCATTTTATCTAACTTCTTCATGTGCTAATTCTCTTCTGCAGGACTGCTCACGCACTGAACTTCTGAGAAGCTTTCAGTCAGGTCCTGTGTTTTGCTGTTGTTTCCATCCAACATCTATTTGTTGTGGAATATCTGTCCAAAATGATACACCTTTAGAAACACAGATTCCATAGTAGCCAACCCTAGGACAGTGTTTGTGTCCTGCTCGAGATCCTGTACAGCGCAGAGCTTTTGAGCTGAGTGACCTAAATAGCTCCCGGAATCCATTAACTTGAAAGTTTAAGATTTTGGATCTTGTAGTGACTTGTCTCACTGTGCTCTGGCTTAAAGATTTCTCTTGAAGGAAATACCTTGTTATTCGTACTCACTTATTTCCGTTCCTTTCACTGGTGGGCTCTTTACAGCACACAACATAAAGATGTTGAGGAAAAATGAAACTAATATATTTTAAATAAATTTAGGATTATCTTTTCCTCAGACCACATTTTATGGTTACCATTAATATCCCTGCAGACTTCCTGTAATTTAAAGAAGCAGCAGCATGTGGCCCCAGAAATCTAAAAGAAAGAGATTACTTTCTTTTAGATTAGCAGAAAGAAACTAGAGTTGCATACAACTTTGACCAATTAAAATGATATATTGAACAGAATGTTTAGCATTGTCATTTTTGGAGGGGAAGGGAATCCACTGTGTTTGGAGGCGACTGGAAGCGAAGTCTGCAGAACATGGAGCAGCAAAATACAATTCCATTCTGCCTATAGGCAGAGTGCAAGTGCAACTTTGATCCAAAAGCAAAGTGACCAGGCTAGGGACAGCTAATGCACTATTTTGGGTGACTGCCAGGAAGCGATAATTGTCTTTGTTAGCAGCCCTGATCATTAAGAGTTCTATTCTAAAACCAATAATCTAGTCAAGTCTTCTTTTAAAAACACAGTATATATAAAAATAACATGCATATTTGGATATAACTGTGTATGCATATATGTACACAGATATTCAAAGAATCATAGAATTCTCTAGGTTGTAAAGGACCTTTCAGATCATCGAGTCCAACCATCAACCCAGCACTGCCGAAACCACCACTAAACCATGTCCCTCAGCACCATGTCTACCCAGCTTTTGAATACCTCCAGTGATGGCAATTCAACCACTTCCCTGGGCAGCCTGTTCCAATGCTTGGTAACCCTTCCAGTGTAAATATTTTTCCTAGTGTCTAATCTAAACCTCCCCTGGTGCAGCTGGAGGCCATTTCCTCTTGATATTTTGGTATTTTATTTGGAAAGAAAAAGACCCTATCTTACATTTTGATATCCCACTTCAGAGGTATGTTTGTGTATATATACAATCTCTTGAATAAGTTATGACAATGTAGCGCATGTTATTATGGAAGACCACAAGCAAGGCTAGTTGTGTAAGGAAAAAAGTACCTTGTTAGAAGAACCAGTATAAGAGGGAGGGAAGGACAGACAGGTGCTTAGGCCTTTTATCCCTTCCAGACTGAAGATCTGGTTATGTCTGAATGCCAGTCTGTTCTGTCCACCGAGGCTACCAGACTCTGTTACTTGAAAGATACTGTAACTTTAATTTCATTATTTTCTGTTGCCATGACTAGCTGTTTAATGTTAAACATTTTTGATCCTTCCTGCCAATCTGCACTATTGTGATTATACAAACTATGCAAAAAGATACAAAAGCTAGCCTGTAACCAGAATTTCTTTTTTGGTCTCTTGTCACGATCCTTTTCCTCTGTACACCACAAGTTTTTACCGAGGACTGATGGATATGGTGGTGCTGTGGTCTAACTTTAACTCCAAGAGCAGCTGTAGAAACTGTTCTGATACACCTACATTAGCTATGATACGCTCTGTTTAGAGTATATCTGAAATGCACCTGTTACTGTGCATAAGGAACGGAGCTGTCAAACGTGGTGATCTTAAAGTGTTTAGTCCCTTTAGTTGAACTGTCTCAGAACTGACTTCTTTACTCCAACAGTTACATGGGTTACAGCTACGTGAGTACGAACTAATGTGATTGTGTCTGGGCTAAAGCAGGTAAGAGGCAGGAAATGTCGTAGTGACATTTTTGTGTTATCAAGCAGATGATGAAGTAAGCCACATTAAAGAAAGATGACACTTGGTGGACTACTTTTTAATATTTGTTTTAGGAAAAGCACAGTTTTGATACGGGAGAGTTGGGAAGACATGGTAGTTTGGAGGAGGAGGACTCAAGTATGCAGGAATCCGAAGAATTACTCCCAATAAGGCTGTTCCACAGAAATGCTGAAGCTGTGGGTGTATTTAGAGCAAATAAAAATTATTTCCTGTGAGCTGAATCCGAAATAGATGAGATCTCTATCTAAAAGGGACTGTTTCATTAGAGCCGTATTGGTGCTAGCTCTGCGAAACATTTCCTTAATCAGCCTCTTGGGAAATTTGCTGTCTCCAAGTTTGCTTATATTCAGCAAGTTGCTGAAGTCTGTAGATGCATTTCAGAAGTCGGATAATTTACTGCTTTCATGACAGCCTAGTTGCTGAGCAAATGGTTTACAGTGATTTATGGGTAGGAATAGAGGAACTGGCTTGAGCAGGAGGGTTACGAAATGGTCAATCTGTTTTCAGAACCTCACATCTGAACAATGATAGATAGGCAGTATTGTTAAATCTGTGAATAGTAAAGCTATTTTGCACAATCCCAGGTTAGCTATGTTAAATCCTGTGATATGTGACTGAGGATAATTCACAAGTCATTCTGGGAACTGGGGAAAGAGACTGGGAATACATATGAGAGTTACATAGACAGTTTGCTACTAGCAAAGCAAACCCACAGCTTTTATTGCTGAGCACAGCGTTATTGCTGAGCACGACATGACAGGGAATATCCCTTTGGTCAGTTCTAGTCAACTGTCCCAGCTCTGTCCTCTCCAAACATCTTTCCCAGCCCCAACCTATTCGCTGAGGGTGCAGAGTGAAAAACAGAAAAGGCCTTGATGCTGTGTAATCACTGTTCAGCAGCAGCTGAAACACTGGTGTGCTATCAACACTGTTTTAGTCACAGATACAGAGCACAGCACCATACTGACTGCTGTGAAGCATCCCAGCCAGAGCCAGTAAAATCTTGTGCAGTATCTGACAGAATAAAAATACATTAAAATAAGTTTTTGAACAACTGTATGAGGCAAGTGTAATTTGGGATGTTGAGAAGATGGCATCTGAGTATGGAAAGAACTGTGTCCAGATTGTGCTCTTGGCAAAACAAGATACAGCCTTTGCTTCCTGAGAATAGGGATACCATTCCAGAACACTGTGATAAACAATACAGGTGCTATATTTCTGTATAATAATTGTGGACTTGGAGAATAGCATAAAATGTCTCTTGTCTGGCATAACAGATCTTACATGCTTTCTTCCTTATTTCTCAGTTGAGTGAAGACATTCAGATTTTCAATATACTGTATTACCTTTTTTGAATTAATAACCTGAAAGATAAGATTTTAGTACCGCCTGAAAGAAAAGCACATAGTATATGTGTATATATCAAACATTATGGGATACGTATTTTTGTAGAGAAGTACACTCAAATTATATACAAAGTATTTTCCAAATGCATGTATTAAAGCAGTGATATATCTGCAGGTAGTATCCTTGTTTAGTACAATTAAAGGATGTAAGAATATGTGACACAAATTACATGCTAGACATGATATTTCTCTGAGTTAATAAAAAATGACTGGCATCTTTTTTTTCCAATGGTTTTAAGCATGCATGCCCTATGTTGGCACGATGGCAACGGTTCATCTAGGCGGAGGTCTTACTGTGGGAGTGATGAGACTGGAAGTGCGTCTGTTGTGGTATCAAACATTTAGTAGTGGTGAGTTGCTGTTGAAAAGGGCTGGAGAGTTGATTAGGTCACAAACTGGCATTATCTTCTCACAGTATGGATAGAAGTAGCTTCTGGCTCTCCACACTTGATATTATGGTCAACTCATTTGTCAGACTGCCTTTTCAGTATTTTTACTTGTTTCATGTGATGAATAGAAGGTCACACACATTTTTTTTGGCCAACCTTTGTGATGTTTCAGATGAAAAGAAAGCAACAAATAAAACATTTAGGCTTCACATTTGTATGTCATTTCATTGTGGAAATTTTGAGTAAAACAGTGGCTTATAAAGTTTGTCTGTTAATGAAAAGATGAAGTCAGTTAACTTAAATATATCTGTGAAATGCGGCACCGTAATATTCCACTATGCTGTACCATTAGCGCTCCTGTGCATAGGCGCTGACTTCCATAACTAAGTTGGAAAGTAGGTCTTTGTGCTGAATGTGTATTTTTTTATTTAGTTATTTCTTGCAAGTTGTCATTCTTTATGTTAATCTGTAATAAGTGGTTGACTGTGAACTCCCCATCTTCATCTAATACGGGGTGAAATAATTTGAAAGTTCAATATTCAACTGACAGACATTTATACAGCAGCTTGCAACAAAAACTCAGGAGTAGTGTGAATAAAAGTAAGAAGTCTACAAGCCTTTTCCCAGATGGTGCACATCTGAAAATTTTAGGTTACCCAAGTAGCCATAGTAAGAATAACTTGGGATGAATGCTTAACTGCCTGGATCTGCTAACTAGCTTACAGTAATTGTAAATGGAAATGGGTTTGTGTCTTGCTTCTCTGAATAATGAAAAGCTATCCCCAAGAATTGTCATAGCAGCTATGTTTCTTATCTAAATAGCATTGTACTAGTGTGTGTACAAGTGTTGTCATTGACTAGCATTCCTTTTAATGGACCCTTATGTAGCCTGATCAGGTTCTTACTTGAACTTCATTGAAAGTATTACTATAGCAATACTTTAATATTTCTTTTTTTTTACTAATTATTTAAATAGATTTGTCCTAGATGTGAAAAGTGGGGGGTTTGTGTGGGTTTTTTAATCCACTCATTGCTTCAAGCTGCTATTTAGAGTTTGATTTTGAAGAAAATGAGTAATGTTTTTAATCACTTTTGCCTTGTAGGTTAATCTCCGAGCCACTGATGTGAAGCTTATGCGTCAGCTACTCATCATCAATGAAAGTATTGAATCAATCAAGTGGATGATTGAAGAGAAGGCCATTGCAAGCAGAGGCAGCAGTTTGAGTGGCAGCCTGTGCAGCTTGCTGGAAAGCCAGGAGACCTCCCTCCATGGCAGCTGCAACAGTTTACAAGACTGTAGTGATGGACTGGATGGAATATCAGTGGGGAGTTACTTGGACACCTTAGTAGATGATGTCCCTGGTCACCAAACCCCTTCAGATATGGACCAATTCAGTGATTCTTCTATTATGGAGGACTCACAGCCTCTGCATAAGCATCCCAAAATTGATTCTGATGAGTACTACTGTTTTGGTTAATAAAAACAAGTTCCAATGGGACACAAATGCACTTGTACTTACTTTTTCTTTGCTGCTATTTTATTTCGTGTGCAAACCCCTCAAACTTCTCTTGGAAGAAAAACATAATATGATACTTTGATTCCACTTCATAACTGTTCTTTTGCTTCTAATACATTTTCTCCTTGGTGGGTTGAGCTTTCCTTCTCCTTACCTTTCCTTTTTTTTTTAATTTATTGTTGCAATTCTTTTTTGTTGTTGTTGTTTTAATTTTTTACAATGCTGTATTTACAGGTCTTTAGAAGTGGTGAAGGAAAAGCTTTTTCTTTATAATAAGACATCAGGGAATGAGAGCAACAATTTTGGTTTGTTGGCAATAAAATTCCTTCTGATAAATACATGTTGTGGTAAATTTTCTTGACTATCAGGTTTGGCCTTTCGAAAGACACTGTTCTTACTGAGCCTTAAATCTAAATCTTGAAAATACCTCAAAATAATTTTCCCTTTGTAAGCAATGATACTTGATTCTGTTAAGCTGTCTTCACTTGGAATATAAAGTATTGTAAACTTTTCTGTGTGAGGTTTCTTTCTTCTTGAACGTTCTCATCCTTCATGTCTAATTATGATTTTAAATTCTAGGCTTCATTGCTGTCTTGCAGTGATGCATTCCAATACTGGAAGCTCTGCATAAGAGTATTTCATTTTTATGCTTCATTCCATTTTCAATTTTCATTGAACCTGATGTTTTAAAGGCACAGTCTGTATCTGTAAAAAAACAGAGGCAGCCCACATAAAAATATCCAATTCTAATAGTTCACATACTGAGCCAAAATTCCACAGCAATTATTTTAAAAATGTAATTTAAAGTCTTTACAATTTTAATCTCGAAATTCTGAGGGATTTAGAGGGCACTGGTGAAACATTTTACAGGAAGCAACATGCTAGAAGGCATGCCCTGTTTGCTTTTGTATGCACAACCTCATCCTTAACATTTACTTCTGTTTTACAAAATACTATTACTAGGAGAAAATGTTGCCCTACTGTATTTTTTTTTCCTGTTGTACAAGTAAGAGGATGCTTTAACATTTTTGTACCTACTGGTACAGTTGAGAGCTACAACTAGTCATTCATATTGGAAGCATCTAAGAAGGAAAACAAGAAGAAACTGCTGCGTGGAAAGTTTCTGGCTTTGTGAGTCCCCTGGCCCATGCTTTTGTGCAGAAGATTAGGAGACAGATTTTCCTTTTAATTGCTTCAGTAACATAAAGAAACAAAATTTTGTACTTCCGCAGTAAAGAACAAATAAGAATAAAAGAAATGGAATTGAACTGGACACTTTAACAGATTAATGAACATGTAATTCCAGTTTACAGATAATGAAAGACATATTGATACTTGCACATCATATAGAAGTGTCCCATCTTGCCATGTCTGTGTTCCTATTGCCAGTAAAGCATGAAATTCCCTTACCAAAGAAACTAATGTTTGCCAGGTATAGTACGAGTTCCCTATTTATTTTACACATTCTGAATGATTAAAACTAGTATATGCAGCAGTTGATATATGTTGGTTTGGTTCATTTTGAGATAAAGTAATAGTACAATAAGGTTCTGCTCTTCCAAGCCATGTTTCCATGGATCTGTCTTGTCTAGCCTTGATCAACATCGAATGTGGAGAAAAAGTAATAATTCAAGAAACTGAAAGTGGCAGCCCATGTTTTGTGGTTAGCTCCATTATTTCTCAATACAGTAGATGTCTGTGTTCTCAAAATTAAAAAGCAAGGTACATGTATTGTGCTTTGGACTTGATTTGTTCAAATAGAATGAGAGTGAAGAAATGTGTGATTGCCAAGAATGAGGCTTCTCAGTTCAACTTCTGAGATCAACCACGGTATTTCAGATAGCTTGAAGGAAAACAGAGGCAAGCCCTCAAATGACAGTGCTGTGCTGACTTCATATTTTTAGACTTTTTTAATTCCTTCCCCAGTTTATGACTGCTGGAAATAGTTTGAAGAAAGAATCTTGGAAAAAATTATTTCTCAGAGTATCATTAAATAGAACATCAACTGTGAATTCAAAATAGTTTTTATACTTTAAATTATTTGCATCTAGAGAATAGAACTATCTTCACAGTCTAAAGCTATGACTCTCTTGAAAAATTTTCTACCTTTGGTATGGAAGTTAAACATCAGGATGTATACTCACTCTGAATGTAATGAATGTGCAATATGTACAGCTTTTTCTTCTCCAAATGAGATTTGGGGCAGTAGGTCAACAGACACATAAAATTTTTCTACTAGGAAGGAAATTCAAAAATATTCTTAACATACCTTCTCAAATATCCCCTAGAGCTATGCTGAAATTGCTTCAAGGAAAATACAGGCTGTAGCTGTCATCCACCCACTCACAGCTGTAATAGTGGATAAAGCATAATTACATTAGTGATAGATCTATCATATTATGATTAAAAAGTTCATTTAAATAGGAATCAAAGCTCGCAGAAAAAAAGCCTACTGCTAGAAGAGGTGAAATAAAAATGGTATGTGATAGGTTTTATTCCTATATGTCTCTTGACTGGAAGTGGAGAAAGAGTACAAATGACAAAATAGAGATGCCAGGAGACTGGTAGAGGGAAACAAGAATTTCCAGGTGTTTTTTTTTCTCATATCTAGGTACACAAACACCTTGGCTTTTATTTTTGAAACATAAAAACTTCAAAGATTTAGGTTTGACTTAGATTCCTTAATTGCATTAATAGGACTTCATAGCCAAAACGTAGTAATTTACTCTGACTTCCCACTTAAGACAGACCATGAAATTTTATTATCTCCTAAAATGAATCCAATAACTTAAAATTGAACTGCAACTTCACTGTTTAGACAATGGAAGATGTTCAATGCTCCTTAAAAAAATATTTCCATTGAGTAATTAATTTTGCTCTTAAACAGTTTACATATCTCTTCCAGCTTCCTCTTGACTTGGTTGACCTTGTCTTGCAAAATCTTTGTCCAGTAAAAAGAGATCTGGATGCCCTCTTCTAGCATTTTGCAGAGCTGGGTTCTTCTTTCCCTTGTCCTTTTTTTTTTTTCTGATTTACAGAACTAAAATACAATATTCAGTAGTATAGTGCTGAGTACCTGAAAGCACTTTACAAAGCTATGTCAGTTTCAAATGGATAAAAGCAATAGAACTGAAGTAAAAAATAGCAAATATAATTCATTTATTCTCTGTCATTTTCTATCACCTTGGTTCTTCTATCACTTAACTTGCTTCCAGGCATGACAAACAATTTCAAGACAATTCATGAAATCACAGAGAATGAGCAACACCCAGTCAATTCTTATTTCCATACTGCTGAAGTTTTGTCATAGAATCATAGAATTGTCTAGGTTGGAAGGGACCTTTCAGATCATCTAGTCCAACTATCAACCTAACTGATAAAAACCATCACTAAACCATGTCTCTAAGCACTATGTCAAGCCGTCTTTTAAATACCTCCAGGGATGGTGCCTCAACCACTTCCCTGGGCAGCCCATTCCAATGCTTAATAACCCTTTCAGTGAAGAAATTTTTCCTAATATCCAAGCTGAACCTCCCCTGGCACAACTTGAGGCCATTTCCTTTTGTCCTACTGCCTGTGACTTGGGAGAAGAGACAGATGCCCGCCTCTCTACAACCTCCTTTCAGGTAGTTGTGGAGAGCAATAAGGTCTCCCTCAGCCTCCTTTTCGCTAGACTGAACAACACCAGCTCCCCCAGATGCTCCTCATAAGACTTATTCTCCAGACCCCTCACCAGCTTCGTTGCCCTTCTCTAGACCTGCTCAAGCACCTCAATGTCTTTGAAAGACGTTCCACTATGTAAGCTGTGTAATTGAAAGGCAGTAAGGGACAGTCAAAAAAAGTTTCATTATGCTTTCTGTTTTAAAATAACTGTTTCCTGCTGATAATAGGAACCAGCTAGTAAATGGATGTGCTCTGGTTCACAAATAAGCTATTGAAGGCAGGGGCAGGGGAGGGAAGCTCAAACTTTCACATCTGAAAACCCTAGTGCTTTAAAGATTCTGCCAAGACAGTCTAGCTGTGAAGTTTTGTTACACTTTCAAAAAAGCAATTAAAATTCTTTGAAATCTCTCTGCCAGCTGCCAGGCCTAGTATTGATCTCAAGGTTGCACGACTGTGTGTGTCTCTCCAAGTGCTACAAGAGGATGAAAAACCAAGCAGGAGCTCTTAGATCCGTCACTAGACCAGAAATCTTCTACTAAGACACTGAAGACAGGACAGCACCTCTGCCTTTGGAAGGCACTCTACCATTATCCTTAAAATTGAAAATGAGCCCTGATTTTTGAAGGGGGTGCTAAAATGCTAGAAGTACTGTCGAAATGTTTGAAAGTTTTAAGTTTCAAAATTTTTTTTCCCCATTTTCCTTTGGAAAAGAGAACTGTTTAGTCAAGGTGGGTGAAGTGCAGTCTGAAATAATGTCTGGTTACACAATGTAGCTCTATCTCATATAACCCTATATAATCCACTGAGAAACTGGGGGTTTTGTTTAGTAATCTTAAGCAGTTAGTAAGCTGTCTAAAAAGACTGTGCTAGTATTTTTCATGTTGCCAACACTTCTTCTGAACCAAGCCTAAAAGATGTGTCTCTGATATAAAGAATTAACATATACCCAATAAACATAAAATCAGTAGAATGCATCCATCACCTTACAGCAAAGGACACGTTGTTTCACTTTAAATGTGCCCTGTTACAGCAAGTTTGTCTTTCCCAGAATAGCTATGAATTTACTATAGAAACAGTACAAGAGCATCCTGCGCTAAAACAAATGGAAGCTTTTCCCATACATAAATTTAAAAGAGATTAATGCTGCCTGCACTTGACCTTTCAATTGGTCAGCAATTACATTTCCGTAGTAAGTATATCTAGTGTGGAAGTAAAACAGTTTCTTTTTTTCTCCCATGGAATTTTCTATACTATGGCATACTGCTAAGAAGACAAACAATCTTCATGAAGTCTTTTTAAAGGTATGCTCTTCCATTAGTCTTGTTTGGTTTTGTTGGCTTGGGCACGAAAGAAACATGTTTGAAAAAATATGTCTTTTAGTTACTGTTAGGGGACCACATCATAGAAATGCCTGAAAATAATTGTCAGTAACAAAATTTATTTTTTTTTTCCAAAAAACTGCCTGCAGAAACTATGTTGGTATTCCTGAACAATTTTTTTTTTTTTTAACCCCATTTTTGTCATCCATATGGCAAGAAAGCAGCAGAGCCCAAGGTCTGAAATCAAACTTTTTCCTCTGGACATAGAGCACACTTATCCTCAGTGCAAACTTGTAAGCATTGCTGGGTCCAAAATTTTATAGTAACAGCAGTAATATTATAATACATTAAAACTCTTTAATATGGTCATTGTACCGATCATCTTCTGGAAACCTGCGAGACCTCTGAAACCTTTTTAATACTAGGATAAAGGATACTGCTTTGTTTTGGTGATGGAAAATATTGTTGTTAGAACAGCATAAATTTTGGTCTATGAATTATGAGCTAAAAGGAAAAATTAAAAATCTTTTGTGTTACATCTATCTTGTAGTAGACTGTGTTTCTCTTCTATGTTGGATACAGTGTTTCTCTTCAATGTTTGTTATACCACTTGAAAATAAAAGGCAGTTTATTTTTTTTCAGAGAGCATTATGTGAAGTTTTGTCACAACCGTTCAAAGTTGTTGTAAAAGCAAACAGTTGTAGTTTCTTATTTAAAAGAATGCACAAAAATACTGTGTTAAAACTTGACAAATTTTAATTGAAAACTAACTATTTATTGTTGGGCAATATGGCTATAGCTACTACTTTTATTTTAAAGAAAAATCTCATTTTTGACTCCCAAGTTCATTTTTATTTGCATTCCAAGTCAAATTCCAAGGACCAACACTACAGAAAGAGAAGATCAAATGCCATATGTAAGAATATTTGTAGAAAATTACTTTGTTAATTCTTTGTTCAGGTTTTACAGTCAGAAATGTTCCCATCACTACACCGGATGAATGTCTAAACAATACTGTATGACTTATCAGGCAAATCAGAATTAAACAATAGAGCATAAAGTGGTACTTATAATAAAGTCATTGTGCTGCCTTTTTAGGAAAAAGAAAAAAAAAACAACAAACAAACAAACAAAAACATTTCTCTAGGAAGTGAAGGAAGAGAGACAATAACAGAGTAGTTATCAATGCACCCAGTCCTGTGTGCATCGAAATGATAGTGGATCTCAATATGTTAAGGACAGATCTGACCCCATGACCGAGCTTGAGGCAGCTTGAATATTTTACACATAGAAAATAAATCTGAATGCCTCCTCTGCATTTTCCATTGCAAATACTTTTCTGAACTCTACAAAAAAGTGTTTGTTAAACCAAGGGGAAAAAAAATGCAAGTCCAGCATTTGGTAGTCTGGCTTCCTAGATTGCTTATTCTAGCCCTAAGACACACTGTTTTCCAGGGGACTGCTCAAATATTTGAAGACAAAATGCTACAGTTCTCTTAAAGCAGTATATGAATTCAAAAAAACCTATTTAACAGGTGTAACTGGTATTTCTTTTCCCCTGTTCATTTTTTGAGAGCCATATCTTACTCTTTGTTGGTACCATTTTTACTAAAATGCAAGTTTTTCCTGTGAACATGAGAGGACTTTCCCAATATTTATATATTTTACAATCAAATTCTTCACGCAAAGTTATTTACTGCCTGGTTGATATCAGAAATGATCAAATTAGGGAGAACCTATTCATCTTTTGTGCATCTCTGAGAATTTTGATTGCTCAGAAAACCATCTCTTTCCCTCAGGAATACAATGCCCTTTGTTTTCTGACAACTGGCTATCACATAGTTTGTACAGTCAAGTAATCCTAAAAATATTTTGATGATGAGGGAGGGGAAGGGTAGTTAAAATACTCCTTGCTTTTTGCACAGAGAGGCTGTGTTTGGAACAGTGACATAATCCTTAGGACAAATATGGCTTTCATTGTGCCACCCCACTTCCCCATTGCCTGAAGTAATGTAAATATTTGCTTCAGTCCATGAAGCTACCCAAAGTCATTGCTGGGTCACTTTCTTTCTGGTATTCAACATGTTCATATCGGTGCAGAGATTTCCAAAATGAGTCGTAGTGCTGCATGGGAACATAGAACAAGTTGCTTCTTCAGAACACCAT
>KZ505639.1:2683597-2711531 GCA_002844005.1 Limosa lapponica baueri | reverse complement strand
AGGATGCTGTTGGCCTTCTTGGCCACCTGGGCACACTGCTGGCTCATGTTCAGCCTGCTGTCCACCAACACCCCCAGGTCCTTTTCTGCCGGGCAGCTTTCCAGCCACTCTTCCCCAAGCCTGTAGTGCTGCATGGGGTTGTTGTGACCCAAGTGCAGGACCCAGCACTTGGCCTTATTAAAACTCATCCTGTTGGTCTCAGCCCATTGATCCAGCCTGTCCAGATCCCTCTGTAAGGCCTTTCTACCCTCAAGCAGGTCGACACTCCCACCCAACTTGGTGTCGTCTGCAAATTTACTGAGAGTGCACTCGATCCCCTCATCCAGATCATTGATAAAGATGTTAAAAAGAACCGGCCCCAGTACCGAGCCCTGTGGGACACCACTCGTGACTGGCCAACCACTGGATTTAACTCTATCAGCACTTGTTCTTTAATTTCACTTTAGAAGTGCTTCCCAGGAGGAGGATTTGCTATAGTAATAAGCACACTCATTAAGATTCAAATATGAGAAAATCAAGTCCAGAAAAAAACTGGCTCTCTTGACACACAAGGTAAAGTGGAAAAAGATTACTCTATGCCCCAACATAATCTTCTTAAAGAACAAGGTAAAGGACTATTTTATCTGTTTTACCTACTTGCCCCTAGCTATCCTGGCAGTTCAATGGGGTGGAGAAACATACCTTTTCATGGGAAAGCTCTGACAAAGTTTCCAAACAAACACTACAAAGCTGATTCATAGCCAGTCTCTGGCAAACCAGTTTCCTACTACGGTTCTGCAAGTGTAGGCGTCCATTTCAGAAAGATACTTAAGTCTGTGGTTAACTTCAAGTAAGTGAGTAATCTTGTTGACTTCAGTGGGACTATTCATGTCCTCAAATGCCTGTCTGAATCAGGAACTCAATCTTCCTGGTTAGCCTTTCACCCTTCACAGAGCCGACTCTGTGCAGACACTGAATCTTTCCAAATGAAACTTTGCCAAACAGTCTTCACTTGGTATCCACAGTTTATTGTTCTCACTGCATCTGAAATGCCTCTGTAATCACATTACTGGAAGACAGTTCAACTTTCAGTTGTTTCCTTCTTAATCTTTACAGAGATCATCATGTAGCAATATTCTCTGATAACACTGTCATTCAAACTGTGACCATACCAGGGTTCAGTCAAAAAGTAGGGGATTTATTGGTCAGAACATGAGTTAGTTTTCTTTTTTAAAAGCCAGTACCTGTTTTAAGGGGTGTGAAAGTGTAGGCCAACTCTTCAGTCAGTCTTTCTAAAAAAAAATGGAAAATATGCATCAGGCCAGGAGTAGGGGAAAATGCTAATCATTCAGCCATAGCTAAACCAGTAATGCTTTATGTCATGGCACCTGCTTAAGATGTTTAAAATTTCTAATTTCTTTGTAAGCTTGCCAGATATCTTCAAACTAGTCCATGAAAAACATGAACTATCAATGGCTTTCTTTTTCTCTTTTTTTAAAGAATAAAGGAAACTGTTTCATCATACTAAGTAAAACTGCACTTCTCAGTTCTTTCACTAAAGAGCAGTGCTAGTATGTACTCCTGTGAATTGTGTGCTAACATATTGTAGGGTTGTGCCCGAAGACATTACATGTGTTATTAAAATCCAGAAAAGTGAAAGCAGAAGGAAGGCTAAATGTGTATCTGTATGGATATTATTGCTCAGTTCCTATTATACTTTCGCTGATACATTCATTCTGTGAATTGTCACCTGGTAGTGACTTAGGTTGGACTGTAGACAATGGTGGGGGTTTTGTTGGTTTGGGGTTTTTTGGCTAATGTTTCTTTTACTGCTGGAGTTCCACTGTTGCACAAAAGCAACAAAAGCCTCTTCTCTTTTTTTTTCCTTTTGTGTCTCCTAAGGAGCCATAGGAGAAAGACTTAAATTTGTGAGACTATCACAAAGGGAGCAGAAGGTATCCTTCTAGTTAGAGATATACAAGAAAAGCAGTATCACTGTGGAGGTCTATATGTGTCTTGTGATCCAGAATTTCAGATGTTATTGGACTATTCACACAGTGTGATTGGCGCTGGGTATGGATTAACAAAAGGAGATCACTTTTTTCTCTTAAAATGAGAAGAAAAAGTCAAATGTGTTTTAACTATCTTCATACTCAGACGTATCTTCATGCTTTCTCACAGAACCCATAAGCAGAAAATAGGTAGACTTGGTAGTTCTAGGGATGGAGAAGCAGAAATGTATAGAAATAGCTGGCATTTAAAATAAAGTATGAGAATAAGGTCTTAGCATGAACTACGTCCTTCAAAAATGCTTGAGGACTAACCCTCTTTCTGCCAACAGCTACACACTTGCTTGGAATTATTTAACCAAATAGTCCTGGGGACTTCGATAAAATGGCTGGTGTGCGACTGTAAACAGGACACAGTATACCAAAGCTTAGTCCCACACAGTGTGACCAGTGTAATTTATTGTTTCCTATCTGTTACGCTATCTTCTCCTCACATGTGTGTGTTATGCCCTCTAAAAATCATAGACCTAATAGGGGAAATCAAACCTTAATCTGAGAGCATAATCAGTTACTGTAAATCTGGAGGGTGCTGGTAGACTTGGGGCTGCCGGCCTTCTTACAAAAGAGAAAGGAGACCAAACCTCTCATTTTACAGGTAAAAACAATTTCTATTATGCCTTGGTTGATTTATTTCAAATGGAAAACTATCTTGCAAGGATATTTAATCCTTATTTCTTTATTATAATTTACATTTTAATTAAAAAGGTAATTCATGCTTACCAGGATCTGCATCTATATTGTTTTCCATGGAAATGCAAGATTGTTTAAGGAATCCTTGTTTGATTCACTGTGAAGCTCAAGGACATTTAGACAAATGGTCAGCTGGATGACTTTTAATGGATTATACCAAATACAATGCAAGAACTAGAAAAACTTTATAATAGGCTGTGGAATTAAATAAGTATTGACCAGTGCAGAAGGAATCAATGGCTGTTGAAAAAAGAATGATTACAGTAGATTGCATCTTCAGGGTATAAGCATATAAGCACATGCGAGTGTTTGAGCATTTGAAGCATTGCTAGGCACTGGAGCCCAACAACAGAAAAAAAACCCTTGGAATTATTATCTGATCTGATTGTTTCTTTCACTGAGAGGGAGAAGCAGTATAGGGACAGTTATTGTTGTCAAAATACGATAATATCTTTGTGGCAAAAAATACGGGTGGCATAATTTCTTTCAGAATTGTCTAAATGTTTACAAGGGCCCAATCTAGTCCGACAAGAGTGGGAATGTCTGTAATTGCATTAGAACAAAACTGACAATTTAGACTCACTTCACTCTGAAAAGCTATGTAGTAAAATGGCTCCAGGGGATTCCATGATGATTACACAGGAAACGCTTCCAGATCATTGAGGACGAACACAGAAATATTTTGGGCTGCCATCTCACAGAAGTGTAGGACTAAATCATAAATAGTATTGACATAGATGGACAAAACACAATTTGATTGGCAATAAAAAAAGAGAGAAAAGAAACCTATCATACCGTCTTCTCAAAAAATCTGGCATAGCAATGTCCTTGACATTTTTTTACTGCTTTTTGGAGATATTTTTATGTGTGAGGTTCATATTTATGTTTTCCCTACAGGAAGTATGTAGCCTGGTGCTTTCAAAAGAGTATGCAGCGACAGTCAATTATTTTTCAATGTGAATCTCTTATATGGTTGATTGACTTCCTCTGTCAACAGAAATAGATGAATATTGATATTCTTTCCAATATTATGAGATACAGTTTAACTACTTTTATTGAATCGAGTGAGAGTTTACCTTTGACTTGAATAAATTGTCCTAAAATACAGCTTAAAACTATTGTCTAAACCTCAGCAAATAAATCCACGTTTAGGAATGCAAGGAATTGGTCCAGCTTCCCAAAGCACTGAGCAGCAATGTGAAACTACATGGTCATCACAGTTACACCTTTTACTTAGCAGAAAGTATTGCCATCATTGGAGAAGAAAGGTACTAGCATTTTAAATTCCCTGTGCCTGGAAATGTGTAGCAAGTGCACCGATGAGGTGCATGTAGTGAAGTCCTTGAATTCTAGGCCAAAACTACTGTTATTCCCAGTTGACTTGAAGATTTTGGCTCAACTGCGTTCATTAGGAGTCCTACCAATATGACTCTGGCTACTTTATTTAACTCTGGCTAGTTGCATGACTCATACCCAGATTGAAGATCTTTCCATTAAGAAAGATTAATTTTACCAACCCTAAGTCCCCAGTGGTGAAGCTAAGTTCCGTATGCCCATTAACTTCATATTAATCAATTAATGATGCACATGACTGAACAGCTACATTAATGATTTAACTCCATCAAATTCAGAATTGACTTGGACTTTATGAGCATCAGTTAAGCTGTGGATATGACTCAGATAAATAGATCTGCACAGGAAGTATTTACAGCCTAAATGAGTTCTGTGGTAGAGATCTACTTTTGTTTCCTGGCTTGTTTTATAGTTGTTTTTGCTGAGAAATGCCAACTTTGCTACATTAAAGCTAGTTATAAATCTAGCCCTAATTCAGTTAATGGTTTAGATTGAACTAAAAGGAGAATTGTTGTCAAGATCTCAAGAATGTTTATTTTGACTTTTTGTGAACATACTGTTTCAAGTTTCCAAGCCCGCCTCAGAAAGGGGACCAAAACCCTATCTTCTGAATGAATAAGAAGGAAGTTCTTCCAACAGACTTTTTCTTCTTGAAGCCCATTATTCAACCTACCATTCAGATGTGAAAATACTGATTCAGATCCATCCTACCCCTGATTTAAATTCTTTGCCTCTAGATACTTCCTGTTGAGTGACGTGGTTTATAGGTTAAACCAGTCCCTGGGGAACTGACACATCTGAATTTTGGTCCTGCTGTTAATACATATAAATGTATTTTGTACAAAATGGCACCACATCATCAGGAGAAATTGAAGGACTCATACAGAAGACCTCCTCACCTTCTTCTAAGGGCACTCTTCTCTAAACCAAACTGAAAAGGAAGTAATATTAAAACAATATTTCAAGCTGGATAAAATGTTTCATTTGACCTAAAACTTTTTTGTTTGGTTGGTTGGTTTTTTAGTTTGACCTCTATACTAACACATGCATTTTTGAGAGGGATTTGAAGCAAGATGAAGGAGGTCATCTGGGAGAAAACACAGAAGGTTTTTTTCATGCATATGGACATTATGAAAGTAGACGTAGAGCCAGATCTTCTATGCATCCTATTTATCTTCTTCCTTGATGATAACAGTCCTGAAGGGTTTGAAGAATGTAATCGTATCCCCTCCTAGTAACTATTTAGCCAAACCAAGGTATTTATTTCATTTGAGCTTTCCTCATAAATTAATCCCTACAACCACATGTTTATTTCTGTTGGTTTCTCTGAACTCCCTCCAGCTTGCTGAAATTTTTTGGCACAGAGGTGTTTGTTACCATAAGCAGTGTCTATGGTGTGGTCTCCTTTATACTACACACTGGCGCTATCTTCTCCCTAGTTCACAGTATTATGCCTCTACATGTACAGCCTAAATTTACACTGGCATTTTTGTTGCTGCATTCTTTTGAAGCTCCCTTATAATTTTCTGTCTGGTGTCACCCTGAGGGATTTTATCTGAATCCCTCTGCTGTGTATAAATATCTGTGTCTCCAGTTATTTTTCCCCTAGATGCAAAAGCGTGCATATTTTCCAGATTGGTCTTCATTTTCTTATTTCCTGCACAAGTCTAACCTTTCTCATGTCTCTTCTGGCTTTAGCGTTTTTCTTTTACCACACCAAACCTTATAATATGTAAATCTCATTTACATTTCTTTCTCATTGTTTTTGATTCATCCATGAGCAAGTTAAATGAGACAAAATTTAAGGTGGATCTCTTTTGTGTCCACCACCCTCTCCCTGTTACTGACTATCTTGCCACTTAAAGCATTATTTTTATATTAAAATTTTTACTATAACCGCTAGCAAAGTCTGAGTATGTACTACCAGATATCTTTTTCTGCCCAAGTTCCTTCCTGTGATAGCTGGTAAAAAGAGAATTCAGATTAGTGAGATGACTTTGGAACTTAGAGGCATAACTGTGTCAAAGCACTCTACCTTGATAATTTATATGTAGATATTATTTTTGCATAGGAGAATCTCAGAGCTTCAAATTTAATTAACTTGTCATTATTACTGTCCTAATGCAAATACAGGACGAGGGCACAAAAAGCTGAAGCTACGACTAACAGGAAGTCTGGGTTTGCCATGCTTGGACCCTAACGACTACATCGTATTAATGAACTGGGAGTCCTTGTCCGAAGCAACTCTCATAGAAATTTAAATCATTAGAGTGAATGGATAATATGATTTCATTAAAACAAAATAATGAAACAGTTGAAAAACATGTTCTGGAAAATGCAAGAATGAAGCTTCAATTTCTATTATAGAGGATTGTTCCCAGAGGGAATTGTTCATATGTAGAAAGAACAGTAATGTTACAAAAAGGTTTAATTTGCCCATAGGAACATTAATTCCAAGGCTTGCTTCAAAGTATTTACTCTGTAATCATTGTGTTGGTGAAAAAGGAGGTTGGAGCAATGCAAAATCACCACTCTCTGAGCTATTCTGAGCAAGCATCAAAAGGAGTTTAATAACAGTATTTGCAAAGACTTTGTAGATGAATAATAACAGTGGAAAGACCTGTTATTTCTTAAGGAATGAGAGATGGTTTATATGGCTATACTTGAAATGTGGGAAGGCGTCAGTTTTATTAAGTACAGGTCTAGATTTCACTTTCTTGTCAATGGAGGACCACTGATGAGATGGGTGTCTAAATTCTGAAGAGGAAACAATATTTTATTTGACACTGTATTACAAATAGGATGGAGAAATGTGCCCCTAAATGTTTTAGAGGCTTACTTAATCAGCAAAGAACATACCAAATGGTTCTCATCAGGAAATAAAAGGAAAGGGTGATCCTTTAAAGTTACATTTTTGAAGTGTAGATTTATTGAACGCAGGCGTTTGGTTTTTGTGTTTTGTTTTGATTTTGATTTTAAGGAAACAAAAAGAGAAAGATAAAGCCTTGGAAATGAAAAGTGATACCTCTAAAAACTGTAATTCTGAAATTTCTCCTTAACTGCTACCATGGAATTTGATCTGAGGTGCCACGGATATTGCCCAAAACCTATAACGTGTCAAAAAGGACTTCAGGAAAGTGAAGATTTCTTTCCTAGAAAGACATTACTCATAGCCAGTTACATTTTACAGTGTTAGTACATACACACTACATAGATACATTGTTGCAAGTATTCCATGCTTTCATATTTAGTGGAAAAGTCTGAGTTCTCCCTTATGGGGTAGCAAACTGCAGTATATTATTTCATCCTATCATCTCACATGTTCTCTTTTTTCAAGAGATACTTTAGGAATTCCATTCTGAAGACAGTCTGGAAGCAGAGTTTTTCAAAATTCTGCAAAACCTTATCGAGACACAAAGACAACCCAACAGGTCCCTGACATCTTGTTTGGTTCCTTTGAAAGACCCCAGTGGTTTGGGCTGCAACTGTGGCGTGTGGTTGGGAACAACGTGACTTGAAAGTCTACTACAGAAAACAGGTAAGTAAAGCCCTGCTGTTTGCTCAGCAAGAATTCACAGAACCAAAACATTTCAGATTCAGAAAATGAGTGTTTTCCAACAGAACCTAAATGTTTCAGCAGACCTAATAATAGACAACATTAAAACATACTTTTGTACATTTGATTCTGAAAGGAGGCAGAGTAAGGGAAGTTCATTCATTGTGCAGGAAAATCTCAAGTGACGTAGACTTCAGTTCAGGAATTCTGCTGTGAAAGATTCATACATATTCTTCTTTAAATCAGAGCTATATAATTCAAAATTATTTTACTGAGTTCACCACAGTTATTGAGAAATGTTTGGCATGCTGTACTGCATGTCATAGACTTTAGAGTGTTTACTGTAGAATCTAATCGTAATGATTATTTTGTCAAAATGTGTTAGATGCTTTTTCAAATATCCCAGAGCAAAAGTTTGTTTCCCAAGGAATTAAATCTGAGTGATTTACAGTCCTGCTGATAGCTGCTAAAGGAAGGTCCTGAAGCTTGAATGCTTGTGTAACTAGCTCTATCCTTAACTTTTTGTCAGATCTTGTTCAAGTAGTTCCATCTCCAGAGCTTCAGCATGGTGATCCATGTGTAAGAGTGCATATCTTTAAAGCGCTCTTAGGAAAAACTCAATATGCACTTTTTGTTCTATTTCTGTACAGATTTTCTCATTGATTTCTCTCTTCTTGGCCTCAAAAAAATGCCCTGTACTTGTTTCAGCATTGTTCTAGGTGTGCAGCGAGGCACTGCCTCTTGGAGGCTGCAACGTACCAGTGCATTAAGGAAAGGTTTTTGTCTGATAGGCAGAGGGAGCAAGCTCTTACTCAGTTCCATACAACACCACAGTGCAAGCGCAACCACGTCTATTTTTTTTTACCCTCCCCCTTCCCACCCATGAGGCAAGATGGGGTTTGTTTTGTTCTGCTTTCATTTTCAGAGGAAAGGGAAGTGCAAACTGGTTTCCATGGTGTTTCAACTCTTATGGAATCACGGAATCACAGAATTGTCAGAGTTGGAAGGGACCTCTAGAGATCATCTAGTCCAACTCCCCTGCTAAAGCAGGATTGCCCGGAGCACATTACTCAGGACTGCATCAAGGCGGGTCTTGAAAATCTTGAAAATCTCCAGGGGACTCCATGACCTCCCTGGGCAGCCTGTTCCAGTGCTCTGTCACACTCAACTATGATAGTGCAGTGTGCAAAAGTTAAGGCCCAGTGCTTTGTGGTTTCAACTCCTTTGTTTCTCTTAGCACACCGAGAGAAAAGATGTTTGAGGGAACAGATACATCAGGTATGTTTACTGACATGCAGTGTTTTGGTCTTCCTGGTTGGTTGAATAACAACGTGAGGCCTGATTGGACAGTTTTCATTTCTACCTAGATGGAGCAACCCCTGTGTATTCAGTAAAGCTCTAATAGGAACACTATTGCATCTCCCTTTCTGTAGCTCACAAGTCTGGAATTGCAGAAATCATAGAATCATAGAATGGCTAGAGTTGAAAGGGACCTTAAAGATCATAAAGTTCCAACCCCACTGCCATGAGCAGGGACACCTCCTACTAGACCAGGTTGCTCAAAGCCCCATCCAACCTGATCGTGAACACTTCCAGGGATGGGGCATTCACAATTCCTCTGGGCAACCTGTTCCAGTGGCTCACCACCCTCACAGTAAAGAATGTCTTCCTAATATCTAATTAAATCTCCCCTTGTTCAGTTTAAAACCATTACCCCTCACGCTATCGCTACACTCCCTGATAAAAGATCCCTCCCCATCTCTCCTGCAGGCTCCTTTTAGGTACTGGAAGGCTGCTATAAGGTCTCCTTATAGCAGGAGAACAGGAGCCTTCTGTTCTCCAGGCTGAACAAACCCAGCTCTCTCAGCCTGTCTTCATAGGAGAGGAGCTCCAGTCCTCTGATCATTTTCGTGACCCTCCACTGGACCCGTTCCCACAGGTCCATGTCCTTCCTGTCCTGAGGACTCCAGAGCTGGACATAGTACTCCAAGAGTAAATATTTATAGCCCACTTGATAAGAAAGTGCTACTGAGTAACACTGTGGTCCTTTATAGACTAAAGAACTTATTTTTTAATACTTAAAACACTGCTGCAGAGTAGCATGATAACTTCACTGTACAAGGAGTCAGACCAAGAACATTTTTGGCTCAGTTTGCATGTTCTGATTTTAAAAGCATACCGTACAGTCAGTATAGCCTCTGTTGAATGGACAAACTCAGTTGAAAAGATAAATGGGAAATTTTCATCCAAGGATAGCATGCTTTCTTAAAAGCTCCACCTTTTTTAAAAAGGGTGTCCTTTGCTTTAAAAAGAAGCTTAAGAAACACATCTCAAATATGGCCCAAGAACAGAGCAGTCAGAGAATATTAGAAGGATGAGAAAAATGCTCTTACCCTTTATAGCATCAGTGAGGCTATTAATGCGTCTGGCAGACATATTTAAAAGTAATATATAAAATTGGAAAAGGTCTACTGAGATGGCCTGAAGTCTGAATAATGGAGTATATAGGGTGAGATTTAAGACCCTTCTACTGAGAAGATTTAAAGTATTAATCCATCAAATAATCCAACAGGAGGTTAGCCTATGACTTGATCTCATTTTCAAAATATCTATATAGGAGAGATTTATGGATTTTAACAGAAAAAAAAAAAGCATAAAGAGAAGGAAGGTGGTGGAGATGAATGCAAACTAAAAATAAAGCACTGTATTAACAGTGGAGTGGTTTCCATGCCACCTGAAACTACTAAATCGATACAAGCTGTCTTTTCAAAAGATACACTATAATTCAAACAGAAATGATGCTTTAAGTGCAAAAACCACCAGTGTTATGCAGTTGCTCAGAACTTAATTTCTCCTATGTGGACTGGGAAAGTTTCAGATTGTTCTTCAGAGCTCAAGCAGTTCAGTGCCTGTGGCTGAGATTTCTTTGCTTTTGGTGTGAGACTACTTAGAAAACAGAACGTGACAGGCCAGAAGTCCTACACATTTTTGCCATGCACAGTGCTGTTTGTGATGTCTACAAGCTAAAACTGAAGGTATGACACAGACACTGGGCGCTTTGCTTATTGCATGTTACCTAGTAGGCATATCCTAATTTTAGAAGAGACTAGTCAAGTTATATGAAATTATTATAAGTACTAAGACATTCCATGGGCTTTGCTCTCTTGAACTGGAGAACAACCTTAAGAATTAGCTTTCAAGTCATTCAATCTTGTATTCCCCAAAGCAGAGATAATGGAGGTGAAATTGTGGAAAAGCTGCTCTGAACTTTGACAAACATGATTTTTGTAGTAGCAGTAGTGTTGTATCCCAGTGTTTGTGTCCTTCCCAAACTGCTGTTCATTTCTCTAGCAATAGATAGCTTCTTGTTATATCTTAACCTTTTGAACAGCCTTAGGCTTCTGAGTGGTTTTCAGGAGGATTTATTGTAAGTCCTTCCTTCACAATTAAGACATTTCTGATACTAAACAACCCTCCGTTGTTGTTACATTAATATCTCCTATATCACCTGTTAGAGATTTTCTATTTATCAGTAGAAAGCCTAGAGACCATGAAGATCTCGAGTGCTGGGAAGACTAAGATGCTACTCTATAATAGCTTTCTTCAGCTACTGGTGTTGTGTACAAATACAGATCATTTAGAAAACTGATCTTGATAAATCAATTTTTCATAGAATATTTTTTTATTTCTGTTTTCAGATGGTCTTTCTAAATTACTCAATTGAAAGAAAAATAAGAATGTTCTGAAAAACAATAGTCTATAGCCAAGGCATATATAAAAAAATTGTATCTCCTCCTTTATCTAAAAGTTTGTGTTCTTAATCCTTTTTTATATGTTTATGTTGCAAGATTTAGTCTTTGTAACAGTCTGGACTAGAAGATAGTAAAATGTTCCAAAAAAGTAATAATTACTGAATTGCTGTTAAAATGTGTTGGGTTTGAGTCAGTGGATAATTTAAATTGTGTGGTGTAAAATGAAAGAATGAATAACATTTATAGTGAATGAACACTGTATTTTTATTTGACAGTGGCTTCAGGTGCTTGGTGTTGGCTTAGTATTTCAAATATGTAATAAGAATGTTAAAAAATAGTAAACTGAAATACTTAATTCCCTATTCATTTGTTCCTTATTACTGAATGCTTGCTTGTAAATTGCTTTGATATGTGCAATTGAAGGCACAATTATTCAAGTCAGTAGACCAGATCTTTACCTACAAACATGAACATAGACAACAGAAAGGAAGGACTGACAAATAACAGTGGTCTCATGAAACTGCAATCACAGCTGTTTATCAGGGAGAATAAGGAAGACCTTTCCTCCAATTAATAAAGTATAATTATCGAAAGTTGGCATCCTAGTGGCTGGTGAAGGAGATAAATAAATCAGGTGCATTGCATTCCAGGTTCCTAGCCAGAGGTTTATCAATCTTATGAAAGTCATGATTTTAAGCAAGGTTACTTTAGATCAGGGAGGGGACGTAAAGGTACTTAATGCAGTTCTGTTTCTTGTTTCAAGGTTTATCTTTTCTCCGTGTTTCTCTTAATTGGTTTGATGTCACGTTTATTTTGTCTTTCCCGCCATTAAAAAAAAAGGTCTTATGCAGAGTGAGATGATAAACAATCTAGAAATAATTCTTCATTTTAGCAGCTCCTTTGGCTTCCATATTGACAAATGTTTCTGTTTCCTGCCAACACATTGGCAAATAACAACAAAAATTTTGCTGCCAATTTGTTCTGAGCTTAATTAATATACTTAGGATCAGATAAAGAATTTTTTTAGAGGACATTTTATGGAAGCCATTCATCTTAACTCAGTGGAGAATCAAAAGTTATTTACTGATACCAAAGCTTTTCCTTGAAAGGGAAAATTCCATTTCTTGTATCATTTATCAGTTATTACAATGCTTTCTTCAACAAGAGCTTAAGAAGAGAAGAAAGAAAGCAGGCATACTCTCATAAACAGTTTCTTCCTTCCTCCTCCCTCCAGTGCCTCCCACCCCACCTTGCTCCCCTGTACTGATTTGCTGTGGCTATTTAAATCAAGACAAAAGAGAAAATGTGAACCCTCATGCTGTGAGGTTACTTTATTACAGGTTGAAACTAAATCTGCGATGCCCACCTGTGTGTTAATCCTCACTTATGAAATTCATGCATGATAACCTGAAGAGCCCAGATTTTTTCTCTATTATCTGCCAGTAGTTATTTTCTCTCTTTAAGAGAAAATTAAAAGTTTTCCTTTAAAAGTAGGAAAGCCATCTCAAGAGAAGATAGGGTTGTTTTCCTGTTTACCAAGCTTTTATATAACCTTCTTTCCTACCAGTTTCTGCTGTCTGCAGTTTCTTAAATCATGAGTCCTGGGTCACTAGACTCAGAAATCAAATGAGTCAATGGTAGTATGAAGATGTGGCCTCACAATTCTCTGCTATAGAATGAATAAGATACCTTCACCTGTACTTCACCAATACACCAGCAATACAATGTACCTTGTGCTGCCATCCAGTGTGACCTGGACAGGCTGGAGAACTGGGCAGAGAAGAACCTAATGAGGTTCAACAAGGGCAAGTGTAGGGTCCTGCACCTGGGGAGGAAGAACCTCAGGCACCAATATAGGTTAGGGGTGGACCTGCTGGAAAACACTTCTGAGGAGAAAGATGATTAAGGGATTGGAGCACCTTTCTTATGAAGAAAGGCTGAGAGAGCGGGGACTCTTTGGCCTGGAGATGGCTGAGGGGAGACCTTATTAATGCTTATAACTATCTAAAGGGCCGTTTGAGGGAGGACGGAGCTGGACTCTTTTCAGTGGTTTCCAGTGACAGGACGAGGGGAAACACGCACAAGCTGGAACATAGGAAGTTCCATTCAAATATGAGGAAAAACTTCTTTATGGTGAGAGTGACAGAGCACTGGAACAGGCTGCCCAGGGAGGTCATGGAGTCCCCTTCTCTGGAGATTTTCAAGACCCGCCTTGATGCAGTCCTGAGTAATGTGCTCTGGGCAATCCTGCTTTAGCAGGGGAGTTGGACTAGATGATCTCTAGAGGTCCCTTCCAACTCTGACAATTACATGATTCCGTGATTCCATGCTCTGAGTCAAGTGTCTTTAAGATGGAAAACAAAGACTACATTTCGGCTGTGATAAAAAAGTCCTGGTTTAGGACGGGGGTACTTTTTGTAAACATAATTTCAGATTCAAGGAAACATTGTTGGGCTGTTTTTTTGTGCAAAAGGTGTCTATTTTCTTTTTTTTGTGAATTCAGACTTGTAAGGACCAAGTTGATTCCTATCTCATTTTTACTTCTGTGAAAACAAACTGACCAAAGCAACTGAAAATGGATGACTGCCCTAACTACTAATGCTATAAAGCACTAGCTGAGTTTCAGACACAGTATTACTGCTTTCTAGTCCTGCCAAGAATTATTACCTTATATGCGTACTGTGTTTTGTCTCTTTTAATAAATAAAATACCTGTGGAATGCAAACTACCCTTTATCTGTAAACTCCAGCAAAACATCTAGCTTTAAAATACTCCAGAATTTAATTTGTTTCCTCAGTAACTTGTGAACTTCTAGGTGGCTCTTGCAGTTGTCACTGCTAATGCCCCACATCAGCCCGCCCAGGAAACCTCTAGACAAGAATAACTGAAGTATTCCCTTCAGAATCAAATACATAATCAGGAAAAAATAAATAAGCTCCCATTAAAACCGTTATTTCTTTCAGAACTCATTATTGTACATGTAGATGTAGCTCTGTACATGAAAATGACAAGGTTTTAGTTTCCATATTATGATTCAAACTGAGTCTTTAAACTTCATGAATTTTTTTTAGTATTAATATTAATTTTTTTCAGTCTTTTCTGTTTCTTTGGTTTTCTTTATGTTTGGCCACCCTAATTTCAGAAGGCAGTGGCAAAGATTATTATCTTGTGGTTGAAGGCTCTCTCAGAAGATGCTGTTGTCTTTGCACAGGGAATCCAGATGGATTACTGCTGGTAGATTAGTTCATTGACACATGGTTGGTACCTTTAAAAATATGAAAGAAAGGAAGGTGTTACTTAGACAGGTAGATTTATTTACATGTTTAAAATGGATGTAGGTATTTGAAAATTCTTACAGGTCCCTAGTCAGAGTTTGAGAAACATCTTGGTATGCATTTCTAAGAGATTTCAGTGAGATTAAGGACCACATTATGATCAAGTTAATCTTGAACACCTTCATGAAGCTAGGCTGCACACTTTAAAAAATGTCACTGTCCACTTAGATACATCTTTGAGTATTTAAGAGCCTGGTAGGCATGGCCTTTAATTACTGAGTAATAATTGAAAAAATTAAAGCATCCAAAGTTTCCTTTCGTTTTGAAACTACTTTTGAATTTATGAATGAAAAAGCCCTCCCCCGAGACAAAGCTACTTAGTAGCTTCCCTTCGCAGCCCCATGAAGCCCGTCTTATCACTGCACCATGAAGTGTTCCAAAAACAGTGACTTCGAGGAGCTCTGACATGCACTTTTTGCAAATGTACTTCTCTTTTTCTCCCTTGCTGGTGGTAGCCCCTGTGAGAAAGTAACGGAATATTGGCGAGCAAGACTGTAAATACGCTCAAGTGACTCGTATGTGGGGTGCTGGAAAACACATATATCACACTAATTGTTGCTTAGTTTTGTGTGCTCAACAAGTAGAACATCTGCACTTAGATAACATAGTCCTGGGATGGACTCAGGGGCACCTTATCAAACACGCCTGAGATTCCTGCTCTGCTGTTGAAGAGATCTAACCACAGCAGAAAACTCTGCCTGCCAAAATCCTTGAATTACAGGCCCGAACAGCAAGTGGGAGCTCTCTCGCTCCCTCACTCCCTTGTTAACAAGGACTCTCATCCTATTAAGGACTCTCGCTCCCCAGTGCCTGCGTCCCCTGCTTGCCTGCCTCTGCCCGGTTGCTGCTTCAGAGGTTCCCCAATCCATGAGGTATTGAGATTAAATTTGTTCTTTGCCCTTAATCCATGGTTTTATGATTGTTCCTGCGTCCTGCCTGCATCAGCTCACACAGCCCCCCAGCCGCACACCATTCCACAAAACGTGGTCATGCAAAGGGTATTCAGAAGGACTGAGCAAGTGTTAGGAAGGTAAATCTTCACCAAATGTCTCTTTTAAAGACGCTTTCAAAGCACTGTTGTGTTTAGTTGTTTGGAGGTGCTCCAGCCTCATGGCTTGACAATGTAACAGGAAAAAAATCTTGTATTATTAAGATAAATGTGTTGTTTCTCTCTTCATACTTTGCCTTAGATACCTAACACTCACAGTTCACTGCAGGAAACTGGAAGTCTGAAATGCACACAGCCTCGGTACTCTTTCTGTTGAATCACATGGACTGAAACTCCTCGCTATATAAACATTGAAATACCAGAAATGCCACTGCTGAAGAAGCTTATCCATCATGAGTTTTACAGTGTCTGTCTGACTGGTTTGTCAAAGAGATTTGCAGATAGAACGGAAACAGAACCATTTTGATGCCAGGTTTCTCAAAACAGCAGTCAAAGCTGTAGGGATGTATGTGAAATAAATCAGACCGCTGAAGGTTCCTAACTTTTCACTTTTTCCCCTTTTCTTTTCCAGTTCTTTGGCACATCTATGTCTCCTGAACAGATTAAATTTCAGATTCCTCAGTGTACATGAGAGGAAAATCTGTAATTTTCCACATAGAAAGACATTTTTGCAGTCTGCAAATGATGTGTATGTGACATAGTTGGTTTCTCCATCACTGTAACTTTGAAAGAAGCCTGAATTTTATGAGTATTTTTTATGATGTAACATGTGCCAGAGGTCTCAAGTTTCTCTAATTATTGAAAATCTGGAACAGAGAGGCAAACTTTCAAGACAGCTCAGAAAATAGCCTAAATCTGGGAAGGAAATATCACCAGTGTCTGAGAAAGGGGAAAGCTTTAGGAGGAAATAAAGGAGTAAACTAAGGAAATTTTCTTTTTTGTCACTCAAGGTTGTCGGTCTGAAAAAATTAGCTTAGTCTGTGATTGCACACAGTGGGGTATTTTGTTATTGCACTGAGCTGAAACCAGAGCTGAAAGAGTTATCCGGGGCTCACGAAACAATAAAATACCCTTTGATTTAAGAAACAAATTAAAAGGAGCTGAAATGCCATGGCTTCAGAGAGCTGATAAGTGACCATGATGTTGTGGGAAAGTGTAGACGGTTTATTCAGATTTGAAAAGCATAAAGCAGGAGAGGCGCTAGCAACATAGATGGGCAGCTGCCAAGGATGGTCTGGCTTTCTGTGCTGCAGCAAAGAGCACAATAATCATGCTCTTCCGCCTTACAGCTGGTGAGTGAAAGACTTCAGGGTGAACTCAGGTGAAGACATGTGGAAAACATCTAATCCTCTAATAAGTATATTGAGTAAGACCCATGCATTGTGACCTCATACTTTGTACAGCAGTTTGAAAATACAACCTTCATCTTGTGTGTTTCTTTCTAATTTCCACAAGTAATATGCATTAATAAACACTCTTTTATTAATATTCACATGCAGAAATATCTTCTCTAACTTTTCTTATGTAGTTGTCTGTTCTGGGCTTAAGGAATCAAACACCATTAAGTGAACTTTTAATTATTGTAGTTAAAAATATAGCTACATGTACAATTCATCTGCATAGCATTCACTGTTCTGTGGCATAAAACTAATCACCAAGGTCAGGATAAAAATGACTTAAAAGGGATAAAAAGGACAATGTGCGCGAGTCCTGTTTCCACTTTTGGGTGATTAGAATATTCAAGTGTCACAGCTGGAAAACTAAAGGCAAAAGACGAAGTTTTCCATCTATTATGAAAGAGCTTTCCTGCTAACATTCTTTAAAAAAAAAAAAAAAAAGAAAAAAAAGTGGGGCATTCAGTGAAAGTAGCAGAACCAGAATCTAGGACGCAGCAATTAGTGTGCTGAAAGAGCACTGATGTGGATGAAATGCTTTGCCTCCATAAGAGTCAGTAGTAAGGGACAAACATAGACTCAAATGTCTGGGTAGAGGCAAGGTCTAAATAAGCTCTAAAGGTTCTCCACAATAAACATCCTCAAAGAAATCTTGATCCTTTTTTCACAAAACCAATTAATTTTAATGCTACTGAACACAGATGTTTCTCTCCATTTTCTACTATGCATTCTTCTTGTAGAATGAAACATTAATGTTGGAAAAAGGGCAGTAGATCCTGACGAACCAGAGAGATTTCTGTGATTTAAAAAAAAATAATAAATTCTGTGAAAAAGTTTCCATTTATCTGGACTACTTTCTCAGCTACAGAACCACCAAGTCCAAGCGCACTAACTAATATAGCACTCTGGGCTGTCTTGGCCTAATACAAGTATCTTTAGCACTAAAAAAAATCAGTCTTAATAGGTCATCCTGTAAAGATACCTCTGATTTTATTGTTAAGAGTGAACATAAAGAGATTATGATATAGAGATATTTGCACAGTATGTACATGCTAATACCACCACCTATGAAGTCAGGAACCACACATTTAGCAAATGATAATTGATACTGGTTTATTGTATTTATTTTGGATTGCAACAAACTATTGTATTCAATTCCTTCAACTACACTGACTTCTTCACATACAAAAACTTTTTCAAGTATTTACCTAAATTTGTCACTACTTGTTCTTCTTTTATGAAATAGAGTTTTATCTGTCAGCCAGTTCATCACAGATTAGCTCCTCTTAACATTTTGTCTCATTACAGAGTTCTCCGTGACAGTGAATCTGCAAATACTGATGGCCTTCTACAATATATTTGACCTTTTCTGTGTTTTTTGTTTTGACTGTTGATGCTTTCCAGGTTAGCGTGCATCACTGAAGCTATAAACAGAGCAGAAAGGATGTGCAGCAGAGCAAAGAGCTAAGTGGAGTATAATCAAAACAAGATATATTCTTTGAAAGTATCTTGTGTTAGGTACTATGAGGGCACACAAATTGGAATGGCTTAATATTTTGCTTCAGTTTCATAAATGGGGAGCTGATATTATGCTAGACATGCACATGTATATCTGCACTACACAGATGAAGGACAAACCTATGCCAATACACTGTGAAGATTTCAGAACTGTCTTATTACACGGCCATCCTTTTAACCAGCAAATTGCAGTATTGTAGGGGAGCCTTTCAGCCCGACAGAATGCATTCTTTTTTTCCTCAGAGATTTTCTTTAGTAGATGACTACACCATATTGGACAAAATCAGCATACTTTGCTGCCATGCAGCTGTGAAGTGCCTGCAGTTTTCCTCAGCTTGCCACAGTCCCAAAGGTATCTACATGACAGTGGGGAAAATGGCAGGCAGTATCAAATCTGTGAAAAATATTTGTTCTGCTTAAAGAAACTTCAGTAACTTTTGAGAGCTAGACACTGCCCTATTAACTTGCCCACAAGCTGCTGATTCATAAATCATTTTAGTTCTTGGCACACTGGAAAGATCATAACAAGGTAAGATCAATCTATCCTCTGTGTTTGTGGATAGGCATCTTATCTTTGGGGTTAGGAGAGGGAGGAGGAGGATCTGATGGGTTTCAAAACATTCAGACTTTTGAGCAACTGCCAGTCCCTTGAAAAATATAATGAAAGATGAAGCTAGCTGGGCATCTTGGTGGATGCCCAAAACATAGTTGCTACATGAACACCAGCGGTTTTGTATTAGAAGAGATTTAGAGCTTTAAGTGGACTTCAGTAATTGCTCTTACTAACTTTTCATACTGATATTTACAGCTGTCATTATTAGACTTACTAAAGTTTAATTTTTCCCAGGGAATCTATTAAAATGGTTTTGTTTTGCTTTCTCAGTTTTTTATATTTAACAAAGATTGCTAATGAAATAATATTCCTTCCTCGTAGAAACAGAATTTTTGTGATCAGATATTCATCAGAATCATCAGTTTGATTGTTTCTGTCTGTTTTTACCAATACCTTGACTTCATTGAAAAATGCTTTTAACTACGTTTTAGAAGTTCTGCTAATAGAGTTTCCATAATGACCCTGAAAATATTTCTGATCCAAGAAGAAAAAATAAGTACTGAAATAGACGAAAGCTAGGAAAATCATATTACTCTCAACATGAGGGCTTTTCATTTTCAAAAATAAAAAAGAAAATCCCTTTCTAATACCATTTCTTAGACCATTAACAGGACGTATGTAAAATTATCATTGACAGCTATTCTTGACAGCCAAAACCAAACAGAGTATAAGGGAAGAGTATAAAAGTTATGTGAAGTGCAATTTAGTCAGAGAAAATCTCCTGAATATAAGTGGGTTTTCATGTAGTTTTGGGGCAGAAAATACCATAAATTAAAATCTTTTCTCCTTTCTCTTATGCTCTAAGTCATAACAGCATGGAATGTAATTGTCTCTAAGGACCTGATTTTGCCAGGAAGATGTGCAGAGGAAGGAGAAAAGGTTCCATGGGGGAAAAAAAAAAGGTTATCTACATTTTCTGGAAATTAAAAGGTAGTCCAAACTGGAGATTTTCATCTGTATCTACTTTTACATTCTTTTTATTCTTCACTTCAGTATGATGCATGTAAACGAAACTGTCCACCTTTGCTTTCAAATGAGTTTTGCCAGCGTTTCTCTTCACTGTTGCCATTCAGTCTGCTAGCATCTCTTTCACAATGAAGCATCTGGAACCAAAATTAACATTGCTGTTCATTGGGACATTCATGACCGCATGATAGCCATGCTGACCATGTTGGAGAAAGAGAAAAAACAAAATCCATTCCTTGAATTCAATCTGCTTTAGAAGTGTGTAACACAGGTGTATGGTAGTTATATTTCTTTGCTAGCTACAGTACGAAAAAGCAGTGGATGTATGTCTGCATTGCACTGCAGTTTTGCAGTTTTATCATTTAACCCTTTATACAGAATTCTGGTTTCAAGATCCTCAGAGTAACGGATGTTATCTAGCTTACAGTTTCAAGTTCGGTGCCAAATTATGCAACTTTTGCAGAAGTTCATATAGGGGTAAGAGTTCTGTACATGCAGAACAGTTATTCTATTCCTTAAGTTTCTGTATTTCTATCTTCTGCAGTGTTATTTATACCAGAACCCTTGGCAATAGTGACCCAACCTTGTTTTCAGTTTGGGTCTCATTTATATAGATTTCAGTTTGGTGAAATAGGAGAGCTAATGTTAGCATTTATCAGTGTTTTTCAGCTGTCTTGGAGCTCTATTTATTAGATGTCGTCTAGGCAAAGTGGAAAGTCTGTGCATGATCAATAAACATTTAAGCAGCGGCAGTTTATATTCTTTTCTTTTTTTCTCCCAACAGTTCATTTAACATCTGAAGGTGATCTGTTGTGGAATATTCTGATTAATAGCATCTCTGTTCCTTTGAAAATGTGGAGCTCAGCATAGAAGGAACTGCTTCAAAAAGAAGATAATGAGCTACATCTTCCCTCAGAGCTGATTTTATTTGGAGCAGCCACATTCCTCTTTTTTTCTTAAAGGACATTATAGATAGATGGACAGACAGACAGACATACAGGCAGATAGATAGATAGATAGATAGGTGTGCATAATACATAATATTTTCATTACATATGGTTATTTATATGCTTATACACTTACAGTGTATAAGTGGGACTGTATCCTCGTGTTCCTTTTCCTCTCGGCTGCCCACTATGTTCCTCAGGAAGGCTGGCAGTAGGAAACATCACAGAGGTGAAGACTTACACTAAATTTCCTCCAAAGCCAGTGCTGGAAGAAGTTTGAAGGGATTTAACACAGAAACTGATATTGTCTATTTGTTAAAGGTTTGAATTTTTGGTTCAGTTGAAAATTGAACTTTGACCCTTAGAGCAATAGGCGTCTTTTAAAGTATTTTTTCAGTGATACATGGTTCGGTGGCCCACATCCCTAGGCGTGAACACTCATACTTCCCATTACATTCCTTTTGTTCTTCCTTCCACTTACCTTATCCCTGTGGCTTTCAACATTATGGCTGAAGTAGCAACTGAAAGCCAAAATAATTTTCTCATGGAAGTGGAGGAAGTCTTTATTTACTCTATTCATGCTCACCCAGAAGCCTAACTTGGTTTGAGTTCAGCATAAGTCAGAGTTTCTGATCAGGCTGGGAGATGGGTGATGTTGTCTAACCTTCAGTCCTTTTTCTGTTATCCTCTTGGTAAGCTGCTCCTTTGTAAAATATGACCAAGGGTGAATATTTCCTAAATGGCTTCCTCCTGAATTATTTACTCTTTCTAGATATGATTAGCAAGTTGTTAAAAGTAATGATTATTAAAGTGCTTTACTTTCCATTCCAGCTAAATTTGTTCTGTCCACATCAAATAGCCTGTGGTGTTCTCTACCTGCTATTCAATGTATAGTACTTTACAAGCCAGCTTTGTAGGAAAATGGTCCCATAACTGTGCAGTATGCCAGCACAGAGTGGCAGTGATTCTTTACTGAAGAGTTAAGCCATTTTATCTTGGGGCTGAAAATTTTTGAGTTCTTTATGTATGAAACCTTGAAGATCATTCATGGAACGATCTAAAATAGTACTTGGCCAGATATTTAAGAATTTAATGTTAATTTATGATATTACAACAATCTTATACTTAAAGAAACCAGGTTTAAATGTGAAGGGAAGACTTGCTTAACATGACAGTTGAATACTTTTAAGACTGAAAAACTTGTAAATAAGGAAATGTGGTAGATTTGGCAGGGGGGAGAGATGGGCTGGTGATCTAGCAGTTTACCTGGACCTAGGATAATTGTAGTAAGTGTTTTGATAATGTTGTTTGGCATAGGCTGAAGTCATATGTTTAGATGGCTCACCAAAAACAACATGTCTTTTGCTTCCTCTTTAATGTTCTTGCTGATTTCCTCAGCTTTGGAAGAAATAAGTACACTTTGACCATGTTTTGTGTTTACAGTTCTGGAATTAAGAAGGCTGAGCTATATCGTCTGTGATTAACTTCCTAGTCCCAGTGTCCTACAGTGAAATGAAATCAGATTTCCTTAAATGAGCAGAGTATATATAATATGTCAAGATCTTGCTTTTTCAAATGATCTATATGCTTGGTTCAATATGTTTCTAAAGAGTCTCATTGACTCTACTAAGAAGTTCTTTACATGTTTGGAAATGTATTTTCTCCAGAATGGTGGGAGGAGCAGGTTCATTTGAAGTCCCTTTCCTTTTTCATAGTATGTATGTGTATATATATATATACACAATGAGAAATACTTATTTATTTGTTTTTATTTATATATATGTTTTGATATATGACACATAATGAGTTAAAGCTGTAAAGGAGAAACTCTAATTCATATTACAGCCTGAACACATGCTGTTACCTACTTTCTCTTGCCCCTTTGTTTTGCTTAAACAAGCCCATCAGCTTTTCTAGCTAAATCATGAAATGTGCAAGGTGAAACAGAGCAACATGCTGAATCTCTCTGATGTACTTCTCCTGAGAACTGTGCTGTTCAGTGTAGAAACTCCTATGATAACTTTAACAGATATGAGCCTTGCTGCAGCAGAGTAGAATTGCTGTCAGTTGCATGGACATATCCCTTAGACATCAGGGTATAGCTCTCTTGGACATATCCTCAAACTCCCCAGGAAATTTGTGCTTAATTGCTTCTCTGGGAGTTTCTTGAAGCTCACAAAGTACAAGCAAGTAACTTGCTTACTAGTTTTCCTTTTAAGTAGGCCTTTCTGAAATTTGCAACCCTCCATGTAGCTAGTGGCAAGGGTTGGTATTTTTTGATGACAAACTTCATTAAGACTGGCATGTGAAAGTAAGCAGCTCTGCTGTTCTGCTAGTCTGACTTACAGCTCTTTGCAGTGTGGAAACAGTGTTCAGCCATTTGCAGAGGGGAGGACAGCTGCTATCAAAATCTTTTCAGCACCATCCCTGCTAGCATGACTGACACCACATCTGTGCCTGCAAGCAAGCGCTGCAGCAGCCGAAACACCTCTTGATGCTGTCCGGTTAAGGCTGACCTTTCTGAGCAAGTCAAAGGCTGAATGATGTCAACAACTGTAAAAGTAACAATAGTTGGATGACCTTTGCAAAGAAAAAATATGGGGTCAAACAGATTCCCTGAAGTCAACACTACAACTCACCTTCACCCTTTATGAATAAAAATGTTTCTTCCAGCACCAATAAAAAGAAGCTCTATAATTTTGTTTGTACATAACAGCAAAGATAAATGAAGGAGCAGGCACCGAGGTATTCAGGGAGGATGCCAGTTGTTTTCTGTTTTAGCACTTACTTTTTACTGCCCAGTCGGTCTTTTCTCTGCATTAATACCGTATTTATTTCCCCTTAGCTTAGCCCTGGCTATATGGAAACGTAACCATATATTAATATAGGGCTTAAGTACACTAATAATTTACAACTCATACCCCAGGGGTTAGTATTGAGTTCTCCTCAGGGGCATCCCAATTACCTGTGGTTGGATTTCTTAGACCCAGCACTTTGCACTAGGGGTGGAGTTGATCCCACTCAACTTCAGCTGTCTAAAAGGAAGTTAACTACCTGGATAGATTCCCAGTTTAGTCATTGGCAGATGTCACATTCAGGTTCCTGGTCATCCCAGCCTGAGATAAATCAGTCACAGGAAGTGTTAATCTTGGTGCTTATCTCCAAACAACAACAAGATCTCAAGGTTTGGTATCACTGAGAGTACCTTGTCATCCTGGAAATATTCCAAAATAGCAACAAACACAGGTCTAAAGTCCCTTTGCAAGTCAGCTTTGAGTCATAGGTCTCAGTACACAGAAGCTGTGCTCCATCGGAAGGTCTGTGTCTGACAGTTTCTCCTCCTGATGCACCTATCCTGAAAGTAACCTACAACAGCTTAAGTAACATTTGGCTTCCAGTTTTTCAACAGTTAAAAATACCTAGACATAGGGACTAAATTTTTTTTTTCCTCTGAACTTTGGATGAGTGTGAAATAAGTTTTGCCCAGTTATGATCTCATTTCCATAACAAAAGTGATTGTTTGGTGTCAAGAAATAAAATAAAGTGGCAAAGATCCAATGAAAGGCAAAGATTTAATATACTACTCCCAACATAAGGCAGAACAGCTCCAGTCGATTTATAAAATTACATTGACAGATAGAGAACAGACTGAGTGGGAGATCCTCTTTTTCTGTCAGTATATAGAAGGGCTGTATTAACATAAAAATATAAACACTTTCAGCATGATGTAGGGAAAATGTTTTGAAAATTATTCCATTTTTATAAGATTTTATTTGAAAAGACTAGTGACAATTGCCAGCTAAAACATTTTCAGATTAGCAAACATATTTTCCAGAAAATTAAAAGGAAAAAAATAACCAAATGCCCTCAGGATATTTCAGCTGCAGACAAGGAAAACATGTCAACAATTAGAGTCTTACATATGGACTTTGGAACACAAGAAGCAAAGCAAGAAATACAAATTGTGAGTAGCTGATAGTCATAATATATGCAGAGAGAATGCCTTTGATTGACTCAGTAGGAAGAACAATGGTTTATTTATCTGGGCTTATGCTCTCAAAATGTTGGCTATGTTCTTCCGGCTAAACTTCACTGCTGAAACTCCCTGTGTTCCGGAAAGATCCAATTTTTTAAGTCAATGTCCTCTAGCACCAAAACACATGAAAAAGCTTTAATGAAAAAAAAGCTTGGAAAACAGTTACTTATAGATCAAGACTTTAATGTATTAGTTTACACACAAGTGCTTGACAAACAATATTGGAATTTACTAAAGCTATGAGTATCTTTTCATGGCTGCCTTAAAAAGGCATACACTAGAAATATTGGAAATCCATAATCAAGGTGGAAGACATGATCCTTGTATCTTCAGATAATGTTACTCGAGCACTGAGGTGCCTGGCCAGCAGCATCAGCCTTGAACACACAACAAAGACACTAACAGGACCAGGGCACCACACATCCGTGTTTTGCAGTACTTTGATTTTTTTAGGAACACATACTTTCAGTAAATTCTTTCTTAGTATTTACTGTTGAGCTCTTTTGCCATTGGAAGTGCTTTAGAAAACAAACGTTGACTATGAGATCAGCAGACAGGAGGTCACTGGTTCTTGCAAGAACTCATAACATAATGACTGTCTTAGCTGACTTTTCCCTTGATACTGACAGATAATACAGTACAGAACAAGTTATTGGAAAAGAAAACCCATAGGATAGACCACAAGCCAACTGTAACAACAGACATTTCAGATAAAAATTAATTTTCTGGTAATCAGATGAATTTTTAATCTTGCTGGAATGTCCCCTCTTCCTTCCTACGAATTCACTTGTGAACGATCCACTGTCACAACTGGTCCATCATCTGCTGTCACTCATAGGTGTTTTTCTTTAGATTTTACAAGGATTTATTTCAAAAGGCAAACCTGCATAACGGGGTTGGTGGAGGAATATAAAATTATTTATCCAAGAAGTATTCCCTCCCACTAACCAATTTCCTACAATGAATATAGTCTCATTTACTGATGTCCGTATTGATTTCAGAGACTCATAAACTATCTAGAATACTATCTCAGAAATTTGAATTATTTTTCAAGACAATCTGATGATGTTCCTTTCATCTTGGTGTATTTTGTGCTTAGAATGAGTATGAAGACACCAAACTGACCACGTGCACTGGGGAGGCACTAAGACCCATCCCGTCACTCTTGTCAGACTAACAGACATTCCAATAACTCTTTAATCTTCACTGTCATAACCCAGAAAACATTTTTTAGGAATCAGGGTGTGAAAATTCCTAATATGTAACTTTTCAGAGAAAAGTAAAAAATTAAAAAAAAAGTAAAAAAGTAAGAAATTAATTGATGGGCCTCTTCAACAATCATCTTCCTCATAACTCTTACTATAACCCATTGACTGAGATGGAAGACAAGTTCTGGCAACAGAATTATCAAACCCCACAGAATTAATGGTCAAGCTCTTGTTGATTTTCTTCCCTGTAGCTTATTGAGGTATGTCATTTGAGGGCTAGCTCACTTTCCAGGTAATTTTGTTGAAAGAGTTAGCCAACAGTCTCTAGATTGAGATCTGCCCTTTTTTTTGCCTTAAAAATAAAACTGCCCTGTGACATTCTTTGGGGCTACAGGAAACTCTAGGTGGACAAAGTGGGAGAATCGCTCTACCAGATTAAAAGAGATATTCTGCTTACTTTATCAGTGGGTGAGAAAGTTGTGAAATATCACTTTTCTCGAGGATTTCCCCAACAGGCATTCTTAGCATCAGCCCTCAAGCTCTCATTACTTCAGACCTCTGAATCATTTGTGCCATTATCAGGGTGTAATCAATCTCTTCCCTCCCGAACCACCTGCTGACTGCCTTCCTTCCCTTCAGAAGCCTAACGCGCTGGCACTGTATTACCAAGAACAGAGAACATGCACTGAAGAGAAGCTATCACACAGAAAGACTCACAAGAAGAAACAGACAACAAGATACTTCATTTTGTTTCTCAAATTGCGTTATATAGAAGAGAAAAGTCACTGGAGGATAGATTTTGTTAGTTCTCCTGACCTTCAAAATGTAAAGCCTTTTTTCAAGCCTTCAAAGTGACTGAATGCCTCTGCAGTAAAATTTATACTAAATCTTAATTACAGCTCTCCTTTTCTTTCAGCGATCTGTGCCAGAAAACCTTGAAAGCCAGCAAGGTTCATATACATAGCTCAAAAAAGGTCAACTTTTTAGAAGATGGGAAGCTTCACAGTGTTTATTGATGCTCTGATCTAAAACTACGTAAAGCACTTCTTCATTGCAGAGTACACAATTTTCATTCAACATAAAATGAGTCACTGTCCCTATTTTTCAGGCCATATAGCTACACTCTTGGTTAGTTGTCTCACTGTAAGGCTGATCTGTGGCTAGACTGCTAACATTAATTGTACCCAATTCTCAGGATATAACTTGTGAGTTCATAGACCAATCTAGGGGCAAAGCATATGCTTGACTTCCAAGGCAGCATAACCTTTGCCATCATAAGTTCATTTTGGCAGATGGAAAGGTTAAAACTTCGCATGCTTCTCTGAAGTTTTGCATGAATGTGTGAAAATCTACATTAGTGAAAAAGTTTCTTCTACTTCTGAGAGTTTGTGATGAAAAATGAGCTAGCTGACCTGATGTGGGAAACCTCGGCTGGTCCGAGGGATGAGAAAGGGAGTTTAACATCGGCCTTGAGCAGACATCTGCGCATCCTTGAAGAGTCCTGAGAAGAAGGGAGTAAACAAGATTAAGGACCTGTCAGACTGCCAGCAGAGGAAAGTTACCGAAGTT
>KZ505639.1:2615716-2683587 GCA_002844005.1 Limosa lapponica baueri | reverse complement strand
CAGAGAAGAAAGAAGGAGGATGCCATCCAATCATGAACTGCTGGACTTTGAGTGAGCCAATTATATATGGACACATATTCCTAAAAAAGATATAAAAGAGTTTGTTAAAATAATAAAGAGGGGTTCTTTGTTCACAACTTCATGCGTGTCGTGTCCGTCTCAGCAACGACAACCTGATTTATGTTTTGGCCCTATAAATTTATGTCATTATCTATCCACCTCTCTGTCTGTCTGTCTATCTATCTTCTATTTATCATATCTTTTCCTATGTCTGTATCTCTAGATATCTAAAAACAGATAAACAGATAGACACATACCTACATATCTATGCACACATGTATTTACTTATGTGCGGCATCTGTGACATCAGACAGACTGTCTCTCAGTCTGTCTATCTGTTTATCTGTTATCTATCAATATATAATTAATTTACATAAAACACCTATTTAGGGCCTCAGTTTTGAAACAGAGGTGTGTTCTCTGAACATCCTCCTCAGCAGTTTTAATGAATCTGAGTCATTCACTCTCTAATCATTACACTAGATACCTTGTAAAATAATAGAGCAGTAAATGATAGAGGAAATATGTCACCCTTCCCCTTTCAAATTTTGATTATGTAGTGGGAAGGAAAGAGTGCTAATCTGTGGAAAGCTGGTTGAACACATGCCTTCCAAAGGCTATGTATAGAGTGAAGATATGTATGTTCAGTCCTGCAAAAAAGAGTTATGATGCTATTCTACTTCCATTATTTTAGTAATGAGTGGCCTATTAACCAGTATTAATTTACTTCTTGAAGACATGGTATGGCAAGGAGAGGAGAATTGTTGGAGAGCATAGGATGAAGAGGAATTCATGTTTTTCTAGGCAGAAATTACTTGGTCACATAATTTTTACTCAAGTTCATTGTAACTATGGAAAAGAAAGCTTATGCTAAAAGATGAGTCTGAAGGACACGTGGAATAAACTGCTGGTCCAATGTGAGTAAAACTCTTACTTTTCTTTTTGAGTCTCGTATAACCAGGTTCTGATTGCATTAGCATGAATTCATTTGTTTAGTGCTGCTTAAGCAGATGACAGTCTTTTCCTTACCACCCCTTTAAAAAAGCTGAAGTTGGGCCAGAGGAAAGGGAAAGAAGAATTCAACTTACCATCTGGAGAGACAGAAGACTTCTGGACCTGAAATTCTCTAAAAAGAAGGAAGAAAAGTCATCGGCTGCTCCCAATGGAAGATTAAATCTGAAACAGCCAGAGCTCAGTTAAGCCTACTCAAAATAAGAGGAGGATCACACAGTCATGAGCAGTTGAGGATTGCAGCCTAAGCAGCCATTCTCTATCAGTAAGGCCACTAACAAGAAATGGATTTCAGCCCTTCGGACTTTGCACACATTTTTATTTTCCTCATAAAAAATATGTAACATGCTTGTTTTATAGAGAAGTAAACCACAGTGAGATATCTGCTCACAAACCTAAGAGCAAGTAGTGTCCGAAGTCCTGAACCTGTGGTTCTGCCTGTAAACAGGACTGGTCTACACCATTACTGATGAATTACTAATGTCATCATGACATGAATTAAGCCTCTAGGGTGGAATGGAATTAGACCTCTCAAGTTTTTCTTGTTATCGGCCTCAGATATGTTTAATGAAAACTCAGAACATTCTCAAACTTTAAGATTTTGTCTGATCTCATAGCCAGCAACAGATTTCAAATTCACCTCTGCAGTAGGATGTACAGTCACCAGAAATTCCATGGAAGTTCCAGGTATTTAAATAATTATAGTAACTCCTACACTGACAATAAACACCCAAAAAAGGGACAAGCAACAATGTAAGACAACATAATATTCACTATTTGCTCATGGTAAATGTTGGACAATGCCTTCTCCATCAAAAGGCAATGGCTTTGTTTACTCATGTTGGGCATTTTACCTAATTTCTGCTATGGGTTACACCAACATAAATTTAAACTAAATCCCATACGAGTGCGGTTAATACAAATTCACACAAATGCCTGAAGTTTACCTGGCCAAACAGATTTATTCGGCCTCTGAATTCTGCCTGTTTCCCCAGATCCTTCACTAGGTGTGATCTGACTGGAAAAATTCCATTTAAAGTCTGTCAAGAATACAAATGTGCAAGACATGACTTCTTAAATGTTTATACCTGCCAATATCCTGGGTTATCATCCAATTTGGAGTTAAGCCTAATGTCTTGAAATTTGGCTTCCAATGGCAAAATATGTTCCTCCCCAAATGCATCAGTTCATCATAGTGATTTCCATGTAAAAGCATGTATTATATTTTTTCTGTGCTCTTATAAGATCAACTCAACTCCAGAAGCAATAACCTTCTTAACCTAGAAACTTGATTTCAGCTCAGAAAAAAAGGCTAGGGAAAGCAATTCATCTGCTTAGAGAATATTTCAAGAAAAAAACAGTAAATTCAGGGCTTACAGTACCTTCTACTCTTCCCCTGTTCTTGCAGGAAGGGAATGTATAAGGTATTTATGTGAAAAATATGAGTCTCTTATTTTCTTAGCAATAGCCTTAGCTAAGGCAACTGGCCTTAGCTGCAACTAGGTCTCTTGGAAAACAGCTTAATGCAGTTCTATTTCTCTTCTAGGGTTTTAAACTAAGACTTTCTCCACTGTATCACTAAGTCCATTAATTCATGTCACCAAATACCATTAGTGACATTGATAAGTATAAACACATTGAACAAAGAATGTGTCTATAATAGCTGTCAATCTACTTCATGAGTATGCCATCTTCCTTTGCACCAGTGTTTCTCCCCCCAGCAAACACCATACTGAGCTGGACCTCCCTTTAGTCTCCTGCTGCCAATCCTGCCAGAAAACAATAAACCTAGTGCTGAAATATCTTACAAGTTACTTCTGACTTTGTGTTTTCTTTTGTTTCTTATTTACTTCAGGGCAGCAATATACTTTCCTAAGAAGGGATGTCCTCATTTCAACATAAGAGATACCAAACTCTCAAGTATGTGGTAGGAATGTTATTGCTGTGTTCAGGTAAAGAAATACTAAAGTCATTGAAGTAATTTTGTAAAAGCTTAAATTTAAATATCAATTACTATGTAACCACCTGAAGTATCTTGGATAATTTAAGGACTTACTGTATTTCCCAGCCTTCAGGGTTCTTTTTCTCATTACAGTTTACCTGGTGTTCATCTGTTTTCCTGTAGGAACCAGGAATTAAAATTAAAGAATGCTCCAGCTAGCTTGGAAAACAGAAGTGCAGTTCTTCCTTGTACAGCTCTCTTTACTCGAGATAGTTTGTGAACTTAGTTTACTGCCTCTCCCGCAGACGGTTCTTTAACCTACTTTCTACAATTAACTTGCAGAATCCAAACACAGAGATTAGTTTTAAACTGTAGTGTTTCACTCTTAAGCACACAAAGAAGAAAACAAATTCATCTCAAACCGGGCCTATTTATTATGTCCCAGTGACAGAATTAAATCTATTTCACAACTGAGAACTTCCATCTTTCATAAGTAAAAACATGATGCCTAAAGCCTCTAGTTCCTTTCATTCACGCTCTTCATTTTCTCAGCAATATTTCCTGTAAAAACTCACTTTCCAATATCTGTAAAAGAAAAGTAAGCTCAAATAAGATTCTAACTCATGTTTAAGTGACTATTTGATTTAGAGCAGAAGGTTTCCAGTATCAGAGCATTGTCATAATGTTGGTGCATGGGACCTTTGTGGCATAAGTTTAAATTCAGCATTATCCTGGTTGTTACTACGTCACAGGAATCCTTAAGTAACAGAACAGAAAAATTTAGAATGCCAAAATATTCCTTCCCCTGTTTTCCCCATTTTGTTCCTCATGCTGGAGTGGTCCATAATATTCCTTTTTGATCCATTTTTTCAATGTATGCAGTAAAAGGTCCTGAAAAATACTGCTTTCTTCATTGACCCGTATGCTGACTAGTTCAATGTCATTTATCTTTTGTGCTTAGGGAGAGGAAGAATTAGAATCTCTATTCCATAAAGTTGGGTGATGAATGGATTTGGAAGAAATTTGAACAAACCATACACTTTCAATTTGTTGTATCAGTCACTGTTTGTAGTTCAGTGCAAGCTTTTTCAATCTCATCAGAGTAAGTGAACCATAAGATGTTCACACTTGAGAATGAATGGAGAAAATGGAGATACAAAAGAACAAATATAAATCTCTGGCAAACTTAGCTTTCTTTTTGTACATACCCTTTATCCTATCCCATCCTAGTTATATTAAAAATGTCCCACTTCATTGTAAACACCGGAAAATGAATATTGTCAACCTGAAAAAAACACATTCTGCATTTCCTCTGGTCTCAGGTGTGTAATAACAGTAACCCTAGGCCAATAATATATTTATATCAGCTTCTGTCTTTAGGCATGTATCTAACCCCACTGAAACAAGTAGAACTACTTGCATATTTAATGCCTTCTTGGATTACCTCCAGTATATGGTAGCTATATTTCATCATATGCTAGCTAAAGGAATATGCATACCTTTACTCTTAACTCTACTTAATTTATAATGTTAGTTTGATTACACTCCAAAAAAAATTAATTTTGTTGTGTGCAGAATGAAAAATACCTAGGACCATTAGTGGAGACATCCATTGATGCAAGTCAATATATGAAAAGTTCATATTTAAATATCTGTCTCTTTGTTTTATCTTCTAGTCTAATTATCCCACCCACAACAAACTCAGAAGAAACATCTGGCTTTGTAGTTTAATAAGTCGACAGATAGCTTAGCATTCTAGACATGGAAAAAGTGCATTAAAAACATATACAAGTTATTTCAAGTCAGTTCAAGCTAAATATTAGTGTACCAATGATTTGTATTTGTTTCAGTTTTGATATACATAGGTATTCAAATTAAATAGCTCCAGGGTACATACATAGCACCTCCCTTATCTAAATGAAAGCCACTGAGCTTCCAAAGTTGGTTCTTTAGAGCAAAACTCTCCTACCTCTGCCCTTTGGAGTTTTGTTGTGGACTCTCTGGGGTTGTCTCAGCTCTGCCCTGTCTTAGAAGCATGCCTAGCATTTCTTCTGTCCTAGAGAAAATGGAGAACATCTCCCAGATTCTTTTAATGGGCAACAGAAGATCATTTCATGATTGACTGGGTCAATTGGCAAAGCAATTCTGCCCAAACCTGGGAAAGTCCATTCATGTACAGACAGCCTGGAACTGTTTAAGTTGTCCCTGATTGCTCTACGAGCCCATCTTTATTGCCAGTGCCATCCAGCCTTCCAGAAGCTACTGCTTTGAGAAACTGAGACAGAATAATGAGCAAGTTGCAATGTGTTTTGAGTAAAGCTGTACCAACTTGTTCACAGACTGTAGAACAACTTTTCAGGATTCAGATGTCTACTGAACCAGTTTAAGCATGAATCCTTGGTGTGTTTTTACAATGTATTTACATAACTTAGCATGCTAATATACTATTACAAAATGTGTCAGAAAAAGGTTTTGTCAATGAGTTTTGCCTTGCTTATCCACCCCAGAATGTGTTACCTAAATAGATAAAATAAAAATCACTGTCTAGAAATGAAATCTCAGAAACACAGGTTTAGTTAAGAATTGCAACAGTAACCTAGAAGAGTAATTCTGAAGACAGTGACTGCTTTTACAACTTTTTTTCAGTATGACTAAGGAGATAAAATAGAAGCCAGCAATACAAGAGAAGTTTATTGGAGTCCATCAGCCTGAATTAAGACACCAGAGAACGTAGACTTCTGGCAGCCCCTGGGCCAAGAAATCCCAAAAGCTAACCCATTCGCCATCTGTTTGCTGTATTCTGAGCTCTTTTATCCCTGATTCACCTAACTGTATGTCATATTTAGACTATATACTAAAGAAAAATGACAGTATATCAATCATCATCTAGGAACCCCCCTGCAGAAATATGGTGCTCTGTAGGGGAAAGGAACTGTCCCCATCATCTGCATTAATACAACGTGATGGGAAACAAGTTCTGATCCACAACATACTATTCAGAAACTGTTATGTGTAGAAACCACATGTGCTATTCTTTTGTAACTCTGGTTTTAGGTAGGAAAATAAGTTACGGAACTTTTACTTTAGCAGAACAAGGTAGTGTTGTAGGTCTTTTCCTTACTCCTTGTCTAGTGATAAATCTGATCACCGGGCAATCACCAATAACTAGGACTAGGAACAGCATGCTCTTCCTTTGGAGCAGTAAGCCACAAAGCAGAGTCATACCAAAAAATCTTTGTCCCTGTCACTTATCTATGAAAAATATAAAGCCATAATTTTCTTGTGGGTTTACGCTGATTAACGGTCAAGCACACACACAGCACCTCACAGAAAGAAGGCAAGAAGACTTGTGAATCAAGATCAAGGCAGTTAAATAGATGAAGAAAAAGCTATGCGTCCAAACAAAGCACAATAAGGAATTAATTCATTATTTTCCAGTGACAGGCAGATGTTTAGCCACTTCCTGGAAAGCAGGGCTTCATCATGGGTAATGATATCTTTGGAAGAAAAATGCCATAACCATGAATGTTCCCCCCTTCTGCCTGTTTCCACCAGCTTTTATTGGTGAGCACAGCATTATATGGTATGAGATGTCACTTTGGTCAACTTGCATCAACTCTTCTGGCTGTGCCCTCTCCCAGTATCTTGCTCACCCTCAGCCTACTCACTCATGTGGCAGAGTGGGAGAAAGAGAAAGCCTCAGAGTTGTGCATGCACTTGTCAGCTACAGCCAAAACACTGGTGCATTATCAACATTGTTTTAGTCACGGATCAAAAAAATAACACCATACTTCTATGAAGAAGGTTAATGCCATCCCAGCCAGACCTCATACAGATTTCAGCTGTCCTGTAGCAATCCCAGCCAGACATCATACAGATTTCAGCTGTCCTGTAGCAATCCCAGCCAGACATCATACAGATTTCAGCTGTCCTGTAGCAATTAGGACAAAGAAGGGCAGTACTGACTTCAGCGTAAACAAAACAAAGAAAACCCCACACTTCATTTAAACGTGAGATGAAAGAGAGATAGTGGTGGTTGGTGAGCTGAAAAAACTGATAATTACACAGACCACTAAAACTGTGTCTGAGAACATTAAAACAAACCTTTTGGCAGAGGTTAGGCCTGGGAACTATTGGGTGTCCACGGCATTGAGAAACAGGAGCAAGGTATGTTACTGAAACCTCCAACTCCCAGATGCCAACTGTTTTGGAGAATGCTCTCATCATTGTTCCACATAGCAGTTCTCCTCCTGGGACACCATTATGGTACCATCCCTGGATATGAGCACCAAGCTTAAAGGACTTGCTGCTCTGTAGTTCCTTAAATATAGACAAAGTGAACCATACCAAAATTGAATACCTGAAAATTAATGTATAAAGTGTGTTCACATAAACTCACACGATCATATTCTTTATACTGCATGTTGCTGTCTCCCATCACTGAGAGATAAATGAGTCTGCTATGTGCTTATGGAGTGAAATAACTGCTCACTCATGGCAGTATATGTAAATCTGAAGATCCTGCAATAATCTCTTTCTTAATTGTTCAAAAAAAGACAAGACACTGCCTTTAGATTTAACAAATTATAGGCATTATAGATGCCACTGAAAAAAGGAACCTCCACATTGAAAAATGAAGAGCAAATAGATGCTTTAACTGTGAGAAATTGCCAAGAATTTTATACACCCTTTCATGTTTTCTTCAAAAGCCAGGAGGAATATCAATTCATCATTTATATGGCAGATGACATTATTTTAGTTTAGTATTTGGGTGGAAAAAAAATCTTGGGTTGTTTTTTTTTTTTTAATTCTTTAAGTAACATTAGCAGGATAATCTGGAAAAATATTTAAAAGCTTTAGAATTCCTCATTTTTCTAGATGAGATTTACAGTCCAACTATAAGGAGAATTTGACACAAATTTTCCATGACTAAGACACGAAAGGGAGTTTTACATATAGTAGTTCTGTAGTATAAACTTTATTCTCTTGAATGATTAGGCTTTCATTACTGTAGCTTTGGTCCTATTCAATTCTGTTAGATACAGACATTAAACCAGTATTTCCAAGTTTTAAATTATAAGACTGCTGTTCTGTATAACAGGTATGCAAACAAACCATAATAAATTGAAGGTTATGAAAAATGAAAAGCGTAAGACAAGCTTTTCCAGAAACAAGTGAAAAAGCACGAATGTTAGAAAGAGCTTTAAATTTTAGGTCTGAATCCTTTATCAGCTTAATTCCAGATTGAATTTAGGTCCACATTTAAAATTGTATTGTATCCACTTTTTCACCTCATTCTAGCTGTTTTCTTTGCTAGTGGAAGACTGACAATTTGTGCAAAATAAAATCAAAATACTGTTTGGCAGTGGCACAATGAGACATTTCTGAAGCATGTTTGTCCAGAACAATGCCACCAAAACCACTAGGAAGAAACAGTTTATAGAACATTTTGCAGAAAGCAAGTATGGCGCTATATAGTGTGTATCAACACCACGAGGTAGCCTTTCGTGCTCCTGGGAGCAGCTATCTGCTGTGTCCTCCTTTCCTTCCTTCCCTGTTCCTGCAGACAATGGGCTTGTCCATGGTCGAATAGACACCCAGCAGGATGATCTGGAGGACCCTCAGAGGGCAAACAGAAACCGTGCACTCCTCAGGCAGCTGGCCAAAGTTCAAGGCTACTTGGGAAGAGGTAGTCATTTGACGGCTGAGAGACAGAATTTGCTGGAAATGGGTCATCTTGGCTCAGTTTTAAGTTTTAGCCCAGTTTTGAACTGAAGCTCCCAGAGGAGCCAGAAGCAGAGCTCTAAGCCAAGCCTTAATTCACTGTGCGGAAAGGCAAACAGATTACTAGTCATAATTAGATAATGAGAACCCCTTTTAATGACCTGCCCATATGTTGCTGCATAGATCATCTATTATTAAATAAATATGCTCTCTGGGATTTGAGCTTAAAAACAACACCAGGTAGATATTTACTAGTGAAGACAAGTCATACAGTCAAAATGTACAGAAGTCAGGTCATATAAGGTAAAAGCCATGACCAATTTGCTGTTTAGGTAATAGTGAAGTGAAACTGTGTTATTTTCCCGATAGTGGAGGCAACATGCTCAGAGCACAAAGGATTCATCTGGAGTCATAAATAGCAGGACACAGGATACGAGTAGTGGGAAAAAAACACCACCCACTTCTGACAAACGTGTTGTAACTCTTTCGTTCTTCACCAGCATTATAGGGGTTATCTGAGTGCTAACAGTGTTCCAGCTTTGCTGTCCAAGGATCTATGGTATCACACACAGGCAGAGTTTACTGCACAGGGCTTCAAAGACTGTGATCAACGTCATAATTCCTTGCAAAAAGATGATCTGCAAAGCAAAGCCCTAATTCCTAACTCAGGGCCACTTTAGGACAACTGCAAACTCAGTTGTGTGCTCAGGGGTAATCTGAAGATAGTCACTTGAAGGCAACTTTTAAACTGTGCATCTGATTTAATGAATTAAACCTAATTTACAACCAGCTGGTGGAAGACTGAGCTGAGATCAAACACAAGCCTTCATTTTCATCAGAAGTCTTATGAAGTCAACAGCACTGCTCTTTCAGTGAGACTCTTGTCAAGTGAACCAGAACGAGAAACTGGTGAAGAGATGTGAGCAACATGTTGCGGTTGTAGCTGCATTTGAATCCAGACACCCTTCATCCCATGGCTTGCAATCCAGTCCTCATACCTGAGCCTTATGAACAATCACGGTTCCTTGCAGAGGTTCTTCATCTTGCTATGGAAAGCCACATTTATCAATTGTAGACCCAGCATTTCAGGTCAAACACAAACCAACGTAACTTCTTAGGGAGTCACTGTCAGCAGAGCAAGTGCTCCTGAACATGTTGCATACTGACCTCCTTTGGTCATCAGGTTGAGGCACAGGACTGTATCTGAAGTCAAACATCCCCCTACATCCCTAACTTCTGTATAGTAGTCATCTAGACTAAGGAAGAGCTCAAAAGCTGCTCAGGAAAGGCTGTGATTTATAAAAAGCTGGATAATTAGTCTTGGCGACAAATCAGTGAGAGAAGAGAGCTGGCATTGACCATGCTGTTGCCTGTCTTGGAACAGAAATGGGGACTGGGGACAGAGAGACCCACCAGTTGAGAAATCCCAGCCTCCCAAATGGTTGACCCTCTCTGACCTAGACCTGGTCATGAAGGCTGGCAGTGGGGTGGGAGACAGAGAGCTCTTCCACAGCAGAAGTCTCCATCTTTCCACCATTGGCAGAAGCAGCAAGTCTAGGGGATGGTGCAGGTCCTCTGCAGCTCGCTGATGCTGCTTGGGCTTTTTCTGACTCTCCCATAGCAGGAACAGCCTCCCCTATATCTCCTCACTCATGGGACAGAAAGCCTAATAGGACCTACTAGAGGTGGTGGAAGAGGGAACTATCATCCTGTGTTGAGGTTATGTGACAAGGTTTTTTGTAGGGAGGGGCTACAGTGTTGGCTTCTGTGAGAAGCTGCTAAACACTTCCCCCAGGTCCCATAGAGCCAGTGCCAGCCAGCTCCAAGATGAAACCGCCACTGGCCACAGCAAAGCCCATCAGTGGCAGTGGTAGGCCCACTGTGATAACATATTTAAGAAGTGGAAAATAACATATTTAAGAAGTGGAAAATGTTGCTGCACAACAGAAACTGCAGCCGAAGAGAAGAGTGAGACCATGTGAGATAACTCCAAAGATGCCAAGGTCAGTGAAGAAGGAGGGGGAGCAGGTGCTCCAGGCGTCATAGCAGAGATTCCCTCGCAGCCTGTGGAGAAGACTATGGTGAGACAGGTTGTTCTGCAGTCCATGGTGTAAATGACAGAGCAGATATCCACCTGCAGCTTGTCTGCAGCAGACCATGAAAATTCCTGTGTAATTTAGAAATACAGCCAGCAGCTGCAACTTTCCTTTCCCTTTTGCAGTATTTCTGAGGGCTAGTGAGTTCCTACCCCGAAGAGTAGGAACAATGGTGTTCCTAAACCAAAAACAATGGTGCAGTAACACAACGCTGATAACAGAGCAAGAAATATCCCTATTGCTAACAAAATATCTTCTTTACTCAAGTCAGCCATGTTCTTATGTCTAGAGGAACTGAAAATGAAAAATCTTCAGATACAATGGATGCTTTCTCATATGTTAGAAAAACATGAGTGTATTTGGTAATGCTTAGAGTGTGAGTAACATCACTACTTTCTAGGTGGGGGGACAGAGTGCTTGAAACTGCAGTAAATATCTAGGCCAACTTTGACAGCTGAAAGCGGAGCCTCTGATCAGCTCCTCTGCATTAAATCAGTAGTTAAAATTATCTGTATTGTTACTGTGACCCCCATTAATGCACAAGGATCAAAGAAGAGGAAGAAACAGCAGCTTTGACAAAGTTCAGAGGAACAAGAGAGCCAGATGAGGGCAAGCATCTGAACAAATTGATCTCTGTGGAAAGCATTAGCAGCCAAAGAGGAAGAAGAAAACCAGAAAATGCTGGTGGCAGAAACATCACAGATGAGAACCCACATTTCATACCCTGGGCGGAATTCAGTCCTCCTCAACTCCCTGCTGCTGCTGCCAGTACTGCGTTCTGTCAGGTGTTCAGTAATATCACAGCATAGTCAATTGCTTAGAATAATTTCCCCATTTTTAGTGAAAACACTCCTCATCTTTCCCACACCATCAGTAGGGAGACAGCTACCATTAGAAATCTCTGCAGCATACTGGCAGGTCAAACAGGTGACCTAGGCACTATCAGGAAAATAAGGTTATTTCTTCAACAGCAACTGATGCAAAGAACATACTTTGTTTGCTATCTTTTGTCATGACTTAGATGTAGAAGGAAGGCTGGGAAGGGAAAAGATTGTTGGAGTATATTTCACCACAGTCTGTTGCTGCTGTCCTCCTGGTAACAGTTCTGCTTAAGTCATAGCAGGGGGTTTTCTATCTAGCTGTTTTGCATATGTGTGATGTACCAGTGTTTATCTTACCTTGTACTCAGTGTAGAAGGAATTATTCACTTTTACCCAATGTTCTTTAGTTATTGAAGAGAGGTGCTGTGTATTTTACTTTTTTGGCAAAGACCAATGTTTAAGAGATGTTATGGATCAGTTTGTGCCTTTCTTAGAGATTGTGAGATATTAACAAAGGAGAGGGAGAGTGCAATTTGGTGCTCCACAGAGCAGGCTACACAGTGTATAAATGCTCTCACTACATTGGCTGTCAGCCCAAAGCAATAAGATGGAAATTTGAAACACTAAGAATGAGGTCTTTAAGTTCCTATTTCATTATGCCAAAAAGCTGAGTGTACTTCATAAGCCCCAATTCTGTAGTTCATCATACAGGAAACAGGACACAGGAAGTCCGCTAACAGCTGTAACAGGATCATCCATCCATTCATCCCGAGTCCAGCTCCTGAGTCCAACAGACAGTGGCAGAAAATAGATATAATTCTGTATTACATTATGTTTTTACTATTCAGGGGGGCTTTAAACCATGCCTTTGGGCCTGTTGAAATTTCCTACTCTTTCTGTAGCCTGTGCTGAATAGCAATCCCAACTCTTCTCAAACGCCTCTTCATTCAAAGGTTACGCCACATGGCTGTGAAGGATCATTATTTTCCAACTTTGCTTCTATTATTTTTTAAAAGAGGTCCCTGATGCCCTCACAAAGGGAGATAAAGGTTATAAAGAAATAACATTTGAAACCATTGAAAAGCTCTTACTTCACCACACAGTCTAATCAGCCTGGAAAATACATTTCACATTTATTAAATACCAGGTTTCACTCAGGGGAAATCTATGGGAAAAACAAGGAAAAAATGCTCTTCTGCCATTCTGCTTCTCCCAGTAAATCAACATTAGCATTTATAAAAAGAGAAGAGCTATTAACCACATGCTAATAATTCTGCCTTCATTTGGCATGGAAATGAGTCTCATGCATAGGAAGATTTTCACCCCTTTTCATACAGATTACCCATATTCACCAGAGGGAACTAAACCTTGGCAAACTTTTCCTGGAGAAATGTCTTTAACCTGAAAGGCAGCAGCCACTGCAGGTTCAGTCTCTTTCACTACAGCTTTTCTACATTGTCCCTTTGCAGAGCAACCGACTATCTAGCATGTATGGCATTAACCCACTCCAAACTGTGGATCTGCTTTTTGTCCTCTACTCCTCTGTAGGCTGGGAAGATAATCCTGTGGGGATATTATGGCATGGTGCTTATGGCATGTTAATATTCTGAACCCAAAGGTAAGCTCAGAACAGGCTGTGCTGCTCTTCTATCGGTGTCAAGAGGTTTGCTGGAAAAGGACAGCTGTACTCTACAGCACACTCGGTAGACCTGTTGTTAATTACATCAAAACTCTAGCTTTGTTTTTTAAGTAGATTATGAAGCCAAAATGTCCATGAAAGGATTGTGCCTAACAGTTTCACAAGAACAAGTAAAAAATTACCATAAAGTCACAAGACTGAACACAATTTTTAGTCTTACCCTAGTAATCTATTATTTGTGGAATAGCTACTACAATGAAGTGTGAAATGTAGAGCTAACAATAGCTCCAGATTTAACCATAGCATATTGGCAATAACACTGTATTAAGCCTGCTAACAAAACTTGAATTACAGATGTATTAACTTAAAACATTGAGATCAGGTCTTCCCACAGCAGCACTGCATAAGCAGCAGATACTGGTCACCTGAATTCCTTCTTTTTAATTTGCAAGGACAGCAGTATGTTTTTAGTGGGTTAGCTCTGTCACAGGAATTAAATAATAGAGTAAATTAGCTAATGTGTAGCATGTATTCTACATTTAACAGCAGTGAAATTGCTTCTAATACACAGGCCAAACCTTCACAGCCAGAGGCTACTGACTACAGTTTGCTAATTTGTATGATTTTCATATGAAATTGCATATATGTTTCAATGCTGCTGCACTGATACATTAAAACCCAACGTTAAATATCCTCACTATATCATCTCCATTACCATAAAATTTGCATCATATACAAAGGAAAAAAATAAGAGGTTATTGTTGTCTCACAGAAATCAATGTGCAGATATTAGAAGAGGACCTGATTCAAGCTTACGTGGTGGCAATTTCTGAGCTTGTCAGCATGTCTCGCTGTGCAAAGCAGCATTGTACTTCATACATTATTGCAACTGAAATACCAGCAGTAAAACAGCCGTGGTCTTTGTGCAGCCCCCTCACTTCCAGCTGGAGCACATGCTATTTTCTCTAGTAGCTCTTCACCCACACAGCAGACATTGTCTGGGAAGGCCAGAAGAAATGAGATGTCCCCATAGAATTTTCATCCTTGCAGAATGAAATTTGTATTGACTTTAAGTGTTTATTTCACATACAAAGTTTTTAGTTGCAACCTGCAGAAAGCTTTGAAGTTGTTTATTTAGTTTAGTTCTTCTACCCAATTTTCCTTTTGCTTTGATTCTGTAGTCTGCAGCCTAGCACTTAAATGTCCATTTTTCTTTGAATGTATTTCAGAAGCTTGTTTGTATTTTTATGTGTAAACAAATGTGTTCAGTAAAGTAGCTGGAGTTTTTCTTGGTTTTCTATCATCAGGGCTTTCATACAGAGCAGGACCCTAGCATAACAGGGTTCTCATTTTCCATAGATCTGCATTAATAGAGGCTTTATAAATCAGAGAGAGTAATACCACCACAACTCCCTCATCTAGCAAACAGGACACTGGCTAGTGAATAACTTCTTAACTCATTAATAGTAAAATATCATTTCTGTGAACCCAATCTGCTAACAGATGTTTCAGAAAAGGGATCATTTACAGACTAGTTATTTGCTCTGCTTAAAAATATTTTAAAACCTGATCATTTTGTAAATCCTGAGTAATCCTGTCTCTAAGAATGTTGTGTCAAAGATAAAGATGACATACCTGAGATGCAAATCCAAGCGCATTTCTCCATTCTCTTTTTCTGTCCCATACAGAGCTTCATTTTTTTTTAAGCCAAATAATAATTTTTTTAATGTCAGAGAATATTCAATTATTTTCAGTGAAACAGGTCACTACGCCTGTCTGCAACCAAAAATTTACAAGCTCAAGGTCATCAGCAGGACACAAGGTCATCAGCATGAGAAGACATGATATATAATAGAACTGTAAAAATACAATTCCCTGTTGCTGTAGTGACAAGACAAACAGAAACGAGGCACTGAGAAACACTTTCAGACTGAGATTTCTGTCCAAAGTACACAGGAGGTTATTTGGCAGCTGTCTTATCATTGGGGCGCTCTGAGTGAGATAGGAGCCTGAGCAGCCACTGCTCACAGCGGCCGCACAGCAAACAAATCACTGCAGCCAGAAGCCTCAGTGCCTTACAGTCACAATCAACAGCCGCAGGTAGCTAGGGCAATGAAATCTGTGCACAATCAAGAATCAGTTTGGATTTTGGCATGCAATAATGAGGAAAAGGAAGCTGAGATGGAGTCCTGTAGTAGTTTGTCTTGCAGTCAAAATGGTTCATCTGGTGTAAATATCTCTGGGAAATCAAATTTTCTTGTTTTTTCTTTTTTTTTTTCTTTTTTTCTTTTATTAACAATTAAATTACCAATTATTTCATTCTTCCTAGTTTGAAATAAATCCACCTTATGGTGAAGACAGTGTTTAAGCCAAATTTTCCTTGTATGCCTTGCTACCTGGCTGATCACCAGAGAATTTGCAGTCAGTACCTGACACGGATGTTTGGGGTTTTTTTAAAACTAGTCATATGATCTGTTACATTTTATCTGGTAAAGTCACACTGAAATTAAATGTAGTCATTTTACTGTAAGCAAACTATTTAAATTTGAGTTTATTTTTACTTTATGCTTGTTTCTGCACTTTTGTAAGATTCATCCTGGCATGCTTACCTTACTCTGGCACAGATGTCATTATAAAATTATTAAGAATAACTAGGTTTCAGTTACACCTGACGTTAATTTACAAAAAACTTTATTTAAACAGAAAAAGGTATGTAAATCAACCTGGCTCAAAAAACAAAACTAGAGGAAGCTAGAAAACTTATGATAGTGAGAATATGGTGGACAAGAAGGCTTTGCTTGTTAAACTTTTGTCTCTGACTTAGTGAGCATAAAAAGTTCCGGACTCATGTTAACAAGGTTCTCCCATCCAGCAAAAAGAGACCCTAATTAAGACACTTCAGGCTTTCACATGTGCTATTTAATTTTTCAAAAAATGTGAGAAGCTGCTTCTATTATCAGAGTTTGAGAAGAAAAATGCACACAACAGTATATTCTGTGCAATTAATATGCAAAAAATGCACATAAAATGCAATGGTATTGAGGAAGTAGGTATATGTGAACTGTTCTGAAATTACATAATAAAAACCTGTAAGTTGCTCATTCTTCTTTTTTCTCATCTCTTTAATATTGCTGTTCTAACATTTCATGGTCAATTGCTATTTAAAAAAAAGTGAGCCAACAGATCTTCCTGCTATTGCAATCGTTGAACTGTCTGTTTCAAAACAGTAATACAGAAAAGCACTAGGGAAAAAAAAATTAAAAAATTTAAAACCTCATAAATTTCAAACCAATCTTTAGCATGTTCTAAGTAATGGAGACTGTTTACTGCCTTGTAATCCTTTCCAAATATTTTTTAAATTCAGGCCAGGCAACTTTAAAAGCATAATTTATCTATCAGGCATCTTAAAAAAATTACAGAGTGATAGAAAGGACCTATGAAAACAAATGGGAAAAATTCTAGCATTCTGGCCTCTCAGCTCAGAGAATGTTATGGTGTAAAACAGACCCATCAAAATGAGTGAGGCCAATGGCATTCACACCAATTTCAGAGAAAAACGAAAACAAAAACGAAACAACTCAGGGGAGCATGCCATCAATCTGGTGGCAGAACAAATAACATGAAGAAGAAACACCTACCTGCACCCTGTTTGTGAGCGCAGCTGCTTGGGGGCTAAATGAATGCATGATAGCAGTTTGTCTGCTTGCCATTTCATGGGGCCCTTGCCCCACCTAGTTGCCTTCCTGTTCTTTCACTTGTAGGCAGATGTAGTGCATTTCAACCACTTGAACCATCCATTTGCACCCTCACTTGACCCATGCATGTGTCTTCCCCAGAGCATCACTCTCCACACTCCATGATCAAAAGACATTAGAGAGCTTTTGTCCCTTGGAGCCCCAAGCGTGCCCATAATGTTTATGATGGAAACAAACTATGCAAACTATCCACAACACTGATCTAATTAAAAGACAATTCTGTTCAGTAGAGACTTAAAAGTAGCTGTCCTAAACTCCTGTAAATTGAACAGACCATTATTGTTTCAAAGTATTTGCTTAAGTGCTCAGTTGAAGATGAAAGTCAGAGCTGGGGCTTTAAATAGTTTTTCAAAACTAAGAAACCCATCTATTCTGTTTCAAGTATGAGTATACAAATAGCCAAAAGTCAAAACACATCTTTCCTTTTTATGTCAGATGTGCTGTAATATTGCTTTGTATGAGAGAAAAGGAAATAGAATTGATTACATTGCTGACAGTCCCTAGCCCATACAACTTCTTTGCATTTCTTTCATAAGCAATGTCAGAGATTAAATGGACTCTATCAGCAAACCGATTAGGACCTGACAGTATTCCCCTTAAGCAGCAAATCTGGTTTTAATGGAGTAACTCTAATTTCATTGAAATAAATCTTTAAAAATTACCTGGTTTTCTTTTCATTCATATTGCTTAAACATCCCTCCCATGTTTTGATCTCCACTGTTCATTTTGGTTCCGTCCTGTTGAAACCTTGGTTCCAGTGACAAATCACCTGGTGCACAATTAGTAAAGCCTGCCATAAAAGCGCAGTATTAAACACTGTACTTCCCATGGAAACATTTTTTATGAGTGTTTACAAGCAAAGTTTTCAGTTTGAGTGACACTAGATCATCTTGTGGAATTTATGTCAGCTTTTTGCAGTAAATTTGATGTAGTCTAAAGTGGACTTCAAACACAAGGATGAAATGAAAAGAAGAACAAAACAAACAAACTCATGTTCATGAAATGAGAAATTCAAACCAAATGTTTACCTTGGTCCCATTTATTCTCCAAGTCCATGTACTGCTGTTCTTAAGATACCGTTATTTTTCAGTTCAATCCATATATCTGCTTCTTTCCCATATCTTAACAGTCTTTTTTCCTGAGTTATTCTAAAAAATGCTTCCTTTCTTCACCAAGTCATATTCATGCTAACGAGAGCTGGTAAATCTTCCTGCAGTACCTATTGCCAATGTTCACTAGTTTTTTTTAAGGTTTGGTATAAAATTACCAAGTCAGAATTAATCAAAAGAAGGTTCATTAAGATCAAACAAATTTACATGCAATTGCTGTTGCAATATAATCTGCAGGAAAATCTCCTGCATTTGAGTTATCCCAGCAAAAATCTAGATTTTCTGTGTTCATTTCCATGGAATTATTTTTTTATCTAGCCCTGACTCACAAACATTTTAAGTTGTATTTAAATGACCAACCAGGCTGCATTCCCTGATGCACATGATCCGTCTGTCTATGTATCTACAGATATACAGACATAGATATGTATATATATCACCTTAAGAATATTTTCGGATAAGTATCCAATAGACTTTTGTAACCTATTTAATTTACTTTCATGAACTAATATGCCATGTGAGTGAAAAAGGCAGGAGGGAAAGATACAGTGGAGTGAGAGACAGGGGAGCGAAATAGCTCAAAGCAGTAAAAGCTCATCCATTCTCATTTTTAAGCATTGTTAAGCCCTTGTGACCATTTTCAGAAATAGCTGTATTGAAAAAATTAATGAGTTTTCCACTCAAAACTTGCATCTGCTGTAACACGCAGGCAGCCTTGCAGGTCCCGTGTGTATATTTCACACATAAACATGGCCCTTCACCACACACTCTAAATTAAGAAGATGACACAAACACATGGAGTCTTTCATTGTCCTTACTTGGTCTGTATAGTCTAAAGGAAGAAAAAAATTTCCTTTTCCAAAGTTGTGTGAACTTATCGCAGACAATGCTGCCTTCCAGTGAATTATTCTCTGCTTGAGAAAAATTGTCCCCTTTGATTTAGAGATTCTCCCTAACATCTGCTTTTAATATAAAAATCTGTGGGCTTATTTGTCCCTCTCTTTCCTCACATTAAAATCTTTACTTTTCTCATGCTTATGTTAGCAGATGTTGAATCAAAAGGGTCTGGTAAGTTTTGTTATAGATATATTGTGTACATCTTCCAGTGCATTTTTACACTGAAAGTCACTTCCTGGCACTAGCATCTCCTGGCAAGCACCGAAAAGCCAGTAGGTTCTCCTTTTCTGTATTGTGTGCAGAGTGCCAGGAGAGTCTGTACTGCTGCACTCCATGGGGATATAAACTCCCCTTTGCAGTGTTTACCATTAGTGACATCCTGCATTCCTGAAAGCAAGAATGAAAATGACATATTTCTCCCTCATACAATACACTCAATGAGTTTTTGAAAGCTGTATACATGAATCATACGGAGAGGAGATGAAACTACTCAAGTGGAGCCCTTTTCCAACTAACAAGGACATACAGAGTTGCACCTTGTCAGCTGAAGGTCTTAGGAGACATACTGATTTTGGAAAGTGCCACTTAACAGTCTTTTCAGCCTATTTCGGAAGATGACTGAGACAGATCATGACTATGCCCACTTCCATAATGACAAGCCACTTAGAGGATTATTATTTCAGAGAATCTCTGAGATCACAGTATCTGATCCACAAAGGCTTGTTGCAAGGCTATTCTCAATATTCTCTGTGATTGAACAGGCTCTTACTGTAACAGGACCTAACTTCATTCACAAGGCCAAGGTTGCCATGTCATGCAAAGCAGAACTCTTGAACAGAAGAAAACAGAAGGCACCAAAATGAACATGTATGTTCAATACCCATAAATATTGATAACACTCTCTTCACAAAGCTAAAGTGTAGAAGTAGTCCTCATCTTTGAATTTAACATGAAAACTAAAGGTGGTATGAAATTCAACAGCTGCATATCCAAGAATACACAGGAAGTCTAAACGCATGAGGAACTTGGATCAGCTGTTTCTGAGTGTTGGCTCAATGTCTTAAGCATCAGTCCATCATCTGTTCAATACCTCCCTTTCGTTACAGGTAGTAAAAAACATCTTTTTACTCCTTATAGAAATATTTCCATACCAACAAACAATCTTTTTGCTTATTGATGACCCTATCTAATCAAGAACTTCTGAAAGAGAAAAGAAAGAAAAAAAGTCTTATTAACTTGGAAATTTCAAGGCCAGGCTGAATGGGGCTTTGAGCAACCTGTTCTAGTGGGAGGTGTCCCTGCCCACAGCAAGGGACAGGGGACACAGGGGGGTTGAAACTCGATGATCTTTAAGATCCCTTCCAACTCTAACCATTCTATGATTCTATGAAATTTGTTTTCTTATTATTGAAGGGGACTGACTGTCCTGTGAATAATGGGAACTGGTATGACCACTCCAGTTGAAGGAAAAGTGTAGTTGTTTCTCTACCTACTGCCTTTTTTTACCTTTTATCTTGACTGTGCTACTTCATGTCATGACATTTGATTTTTCAAAGTATTCTTGTGCACCTGTGCACCAAAGGTTTCTATCATTCTCCCAGACAAATCCCCAGAAATGTCAATGGTATCTTAAATTAAAGAAAGGAGAACAAAGCAGTGTTAGTACGTATAAGCAGGGACTAAGCAAATGAAACAGGTTGTTTCATAAAATTCCAGGAATAGAAGGGGTTAACAAATTTTGTTTTCACTGACAATCAAGTGTAGAGCACAGTAAAAGTTCTGGCAAGTACTTTCTTAAAGTGAGGTGGGCTTTTGCAGCCTGACTACTTTATTCCTCTGTGTGTTGCCAATTAGTAGCTGCCTAAAATCAGTATTTATAGAATAGTGCCCAAGCATTAAGACATTTAGAGGCTGTTGTACATTTGCAGCCAAAAGCTGATTCCAGCTGATTTTCACACTACTGCTGCTCAAGAGTATTTTAAGTCACCATTGCCCCTAGAGATGGCCATTTTCTCTTGTTATTTTGAATACACATGGTGATCTCAGCTCTTGGCTCAAAGATTTCTGCATTCTTTTGTAAGCTGCTGCACAAAGGCTTTTGTGCTTTAAAACAGATGCCCAAGGGACTCTGTCATTGCTTCAAGAGGCTGAGCTAGAAAAAGTCAGATGCCTGCAGAGACTGACATCCTGATACATGTGGAAGCTGTGTCCCTGCTTTTCTGGGAGTGTTCAAGACCAGGCTGGATGGGGCTTTGAGCAACCTGGTCTAATGCGAGGTGTCCCTCCCCATGGCAGGGGGGTTGGAACTAGATGATCTTTAAGGTCCCTTCCAACCTAAACCATTCTATGATTCTGGGAGACTCTGGGGAGTGTCTCCCCATGAGCCACTGGCTAGGTGGTGAATTCACACACAGGCTATCTCCACCGCCAAGAATGAGTCAAGCAGGTTCCTCATCAGGAGTTGCTTTCATGAATGCCCTTTGCCAGCCAGTGATGCCACATACTAGCAAATACAGCAAATCTTCCCAAGATTTGTAGTGATCTGGACAATCTAGGGCTCCAATACTCTCCATTTTAACAAAGGAGAAACTATTCGTCTGCTTCAGACAAACACATCACATCGCAACCAGGTGAACGGATGATGGCTGGACATAAAAAAGGGGTCAAATGCTGCCAGGACTAGAAAGTTTTTTGGTACCACCAAAAGGGAGAGTTCCTCTGGAGGTGATTCAGTATCACACTACTGCTCTTATCATAGAATTGTCACTTGTATCTAGTGACATTCACTGAGCCCTTTCCAGTAAAATGATCTAAGGCAAAAGAATATTTACCTTCAGGATGGAGGAAAGATGGTCATAAGCAGTTTTGAGAACTGCTAGATAGTGACAGGGAACTCACACTATTTCTCACTCCTCCCACCACCTCATACTTTATCTTAAGTGGCAAATCTGGTCTCCCTGTGAGTTTTACCTACATCACCAGTTTTACCAGCATAAGGCTGGATCTGCCCTTTCAAGATTTGTTCACATGCATTGTTCACATCATTGTTGCCAGCAGGACCATTAATACAGACTAACATTACTCATACATACAAGATGTACTGGATTAGGTCCTTACATGACAATACCATAGAAACTCCAGTCTGGATTTGCACAGATAAATACACTAAGGAAGATATATCTAGCAGGAAAATAAGAAACACAATAGAAACAACAAAAATACCACTCTGTATTAGGTAGTGATGGTAGGATGTTCCATATCTGCTATTTTATAACCCACCTTCACCATCTCACAAATATTTGGCACCCTTTTAAAACCAAATACACACTGAATTCATACTGAGCAGGTAGGACACAAAAGTCAGTCATTGCTGGTCAACTGTGTCTATGTCTAGGTCCAGTTTTTACAAGCCCTAGTTAAAAATGAGGACCACGGTTACCACTGGTTAACTTTATGCAGCAGCTCGGCAATCTCCTCACACTGAAGAAAGCCTCCTTTTATACTCCATTTGTAGCAACAGTGAGAACCCAGAACTGTCTTTCCCCACAGAAATAAGTTGCTTAAGATTCTTTTCTTCCTACTTTTAAATGTAATTCATCCCAAATAGGTTATTCAGCATGAACATATGATATGAATATAGTTACATAGTGTTCTTCTGGAAATTTTCAGTTCTGGAGGGTAACATAATCAGATATAGGCCAAGCACAAGGCACCTGTTATTTCTTACCTTATTCTTTCTGTTTCTTACCAGAAGTTAGCATCTGCCAGCATCTCTTAAACCCTGGAGATGTTTGCAGGAGTTTTCTGGCCAGCGGCCCTTCACTGTCACCAGGGGGTAGTAATAAATCACAGAGCATCATCACTGGTAACAATGTCATCTTACCACTATATCCAATACTGGAGAAGAATGTTTGTTTGGACTGCCACATGAAATGATCAGCCAGGCCATAATTTTCAGCATGGTGCAGTCTGGTAATCCTTATGGAATTTTATTCAGTAATCGTGAGTCAGGTCGTGACTTAAAAACAGAGGAGAAAAATACTTTTGGTTAAATACAATTCCAACTCAAGGCAAGAAGTTTCAAGTTTTTCCTAGTTTCCATAGGGCATGCTTCTCACAGTAGGAAAGGCAAACACGTAGCTTGCCAGAACTGACATCACATAGTTGTTATCAGTAAAATTTAAAGTTAAGCATGTGCACTGTTTTCTGCTACCGGTTTTTCGGGCCAGCTGCAGGATCAGGAAGACAACATTGTAGTGTGTCATATTTGGACATTTTCCACAGGAACAAGAAAGGCCAGGAAAGACATCTCTCAGGTCATGCCTAGTGAGGGGAATTAAATACATCCTTCAGGCACACGATTAGCAGCTAGCCAAACAGCAGGGAAGGGCAAAGAAGCAGTATGTTCTGCATCAGCATCGGGAAGAAACTCTCTTTCCTGAGAAGATTTCTCACGTGACTCCTGAATTCTGGTATCACATCTACTCAAATTCTCTTTGTGAAAGAGGAAGAAGGCTAACAAACAAACTCTCATCAGCTGGGTTTCAAATCACTCAATGGCCATGCATTAACAACATGCATCAAGTAGATGCAGCCAAGGCCAGCAGAAAAAGTAGTTTGAACTAAATTCCTCTTGTGCCTTGAGCTTTGAGTGTGGCTCCCAAATGACCCAAAACTGTGCTGCAAAATGCAGTGTGTTAAGAGATATTCCAAGAACCTGTGGCATATTTTTTGTCCATGGTGCAAAGCCTCACAGAAATACTGCATATTTTGGACTGAGTCACTGCCATACTTGACCTAATAAGGAGAAACCCCACCCTGAATCCGGAGTCTTGAGTGTCATCTTCTCAACACTACTGCCCAGGACACAGATCAGGGTAAAACTCCAGACTTTGTCCACCCAAATATTTTCATTGCAGTATCCTTTTGTTTCTTGCAGTGGGGTGGATGGGGGGGTGGATGGGGAGACTTACTTCTTACTGCACCTGCTAAGCAACAGAGAGTATAAGAGAAATGTGCAGCAAATAGAAAGGGTGAAAGAGGCACAGCTCAAATCCATCCTGCCTGTAATCTGCAGTGACAGCTTTCTACTATGGACTTACAATAAATCATTGTTGTTTCTAATTTACTAGTATATTTACAACTCCAGATTTTTAACATTCCTTGTAGGAGTACAGATACCTTAAAAAAAAAAAAAAAGTATTCCTGGGACATGCTGTGGCAGATTGTCTAGTCGATACAGCTACAGTAATTTATATTTAGGAAGATTTATTTGTTTATGCCTATGTTATAATATATTCTACCAGCTTTTTTAATCACAGGTATTGTATTTCAACTCAAACTTGGTCATCACCATTTTTATGTTTTAGCAAATTTCTAAAAAATGGACAGTTCAACACATAGGATTCAGCTGAAAATATTCCAAACAAATTGAAAAATCAAGTGAACAGGAATGCATTGTGCATTGCACTTCATTTTAAATAAATAAATCAATGGTGTTCTGTCTGTAACCTCAACATGAAAGGTAATTCATGTAGAATAATACAATGTCAATGTATCAATGTCCCCTGAATTTCTGAAAGTTTAACAAATGCTCACAATGGGGATCTTTGGCTTTGTTTTAATGGAAGGGATAACATAACATAATATGTTTGCCTCAATTAATTGTAAACTAAGATAATGGAGCATTACTAGTATGCCTAGATACAAGGAAGACCCTAAAACAATTTTGAGAAGGGAATAATATGCTCAGTTAAACAGAAGCTACATTGAAATGAATATTTCATAGCTCTGATACAAATAGGTGTGCATAACCTTCCATAACTAATTTGTCAAATATAATTTATGTGGTGGCCTTAAGCTAAGGCACAACAGCCACCAGTAACGTTCTTAATTCTCTAAGAAGTACTTGTTTCATGTGATAGATCGCTTTTCTTCTTTGTTGTCTTTGGCACTTACTTAACAAATCTTCCTTACAGAATCTGTCAAGTGCAGTACCTGCGGGAAATAAATTCAGCTTTTAGAAGAACAGTCCTGTCCTTGTACTGCACATGCACGTTCACATGCAGGTATCACCATGCTATATGGATGATCAAACCATTTGACAGTAAAGCATGGAAAAAGATCTCGCAATAACTTTGTTGGCCCAATTCACTAGAGGAAGAGGAGAATCCTTTCTTGCTCTAACCAATAGTATGTGACTGAGGCAAAGCAGGAAGACGCAGTTTCTTAATAGATACAAGTTACCAGAAAATTTAAAGGCAAATGAGTATGCTTTTTTTTTCCTGAAAAAAAAAAAACCCTAAATAAAAGAAAAGGATCCATATCATGTCTCTCAGATGTCATTTGTTTCTTTAAGAATGAAACGCAACACGAATAATTGTTCAGAGGCAAATACAGAGGTGTGTATAGACATATCTAGACATTTGTATTATTTATGTACATGAAACAGACATAAATCAACATTTTATGTGCTTTTCATTACTCAAAAACATCTGGTGAAGCTGAGCTGCAGTTTGACATTGAACTAAAGGCTGAGGAGAATTTACAATTGATTCTACAAATGATCCATGTTGTTGACAGGAAAGAAAAAAGGGAATTCCTGTAATCAAATTTTGAAAGAGACTACGTAGAGACCTGAAAAATGCAAATACAAAAGGCAAATCATGTTGGTTGTTTGAAAAATGTGTACAGCCTACACTAAAATGAACAATCACCACAGCAGTTAACCTACCATAATAGTATGAACAAATATTGCATCACACACACTGTAGAACAATACCACAAGTCTTGAAGAAAAGCAATGTCATTGAAATGGTTACCTAATAGAAAGCACTTGTGAGAATTTCAGCAGTGCTTTAATGTTAAGTACCTCCCTGCTCCCTTGGAAAGAAAAGCTATGTACCTGTGAGTGCCTTGGGGTGGGGGGGTGTGGAACTTTTTGAGAAGTACTCCCATCTGTCACCTATTAATTAACAGAGGTCGTGTTCTGAGATTGTGAGCACGCCACTGATAGGAATACAATCTGTCATTGGAACTGCGCTTAGCGATATATCATGTGTATCGACATTCTGCTTTCACACAGCAGTGGGAAACAGCTTCTCAGTTAGATTGAAAGATCTGGAGCTGAAGATTACATGAATGGACTATGGGTCAAAATTAATAGCTATCACACTGAGTTGCTCTTTAAGTTCCAGAATCTAAACCCAAGACCAAAAGCTCTTGTTTTCTTCTTCCTCAGACTGTAAGAATGAAAGAGAAAAGGTTAGACATACTGCATTATAAATAGGTCATGTTAAATTCGGAAAAGTACCGTACCAGAATCTATGACTTCCTACCTATAAAATCCAAGCATGAAACCTTCCTTAGTGCAACAGTCTAAACTCCTGAGTCTGTATGAATGTAATATATTTGTCACAGGTAACATAAATGCATCATTAGACAACTGATACATTTATGTTACAACTTACGGACGTCATTTTCCTGGACTACAGACATCATTTACCTTGACTTATTCATAGGGTTTGACACTGTCCCACATGACATCCTTGTCTCTAAATTGGAAAGTCATGGATTTGATGGATGGACCACTCAGTGGATAAGGAACTCGTGGGTGGCTGAACTCAAAGGGTTGCAGTCAACAGCTCACTGTCCATGTAGAAACTAGTGATGCATGGCATTCCTCAGGGGTCAGTACTGGGACCAGTGCTGTTTAACATCTTTGTCAGTGACACGGACAGTGGGATTGAGTGCACCCACAGCAAGTTTGCAGATGATATCAAGCTGTCTGGTGCAGACAACATGCTGGAGGGAAGGGATGCCATCTAGAGGGACCTAGACAGGCTTGAGAAGTGGGCCCGTGTGAAGCTCATGAAGTTCAAGAAGGCCAAGTGCAAGGTCCTGCACCTGCATCATGGCAATCCCAAGCAAAAATACAGGTTGTGCAGAGAATGGATTGAGAGCAGCCCTGAGGGGAAGGAGTTGGTAGGAGTGTTGGTAGATGAGAAGCTGGACATGAGCCAGGAATATGCGTTTCACAGCCCAGAAGGCCAACTGAATCTTAAGCTGCATCAAAAGAAGTGTGGCCAGCAGGTCCAGGGAGGTGATTCTACCCCTCTACTCTGCTCAGGTGTGAGCTCACCTGGAGTATTGTGTCCAGGTCTGGAGTTTCCAACATCAGAAGGACATGGACCTGTTGGAATGAGTCCAGAGGAGGGCCACGAAGGTGATCAGAGGGCTGGAGCACCTCTCTTATGAAGACAGGCTGAGAGAGCTGGGTTTGTTCAGCCTGGAGAACAGAAGGCTCCAGAGATATCTTACAGCAGCCTTCTGGTACCTGAAGGGGGCCTACAGGAGAGATGGAGAGAGACTCTATCAGGGAGTATAGCAATAGGATGAGGGGTAACAGTTTTAAACCGAAAGAGTGTAGATTTAGATTAGATATTAGGAAGACACTCTTTACTGTGAGGGTGGTGAGGCACTGGAACAGGTTGCCCAGAGAAGCTGTGGATGCCCCGTCCCTGGAGGTGTTCAAGACCAGGTTGGATGGGGCTTTGAGCTACCTGGTCTAGTGGGAGGTGTCCCTGCCCATGGCAGGGGGATTGGAACAAGGTGATCTTTAAGGTTGCTTCCAACCCAAACCATTCTATGAATTGTTACAAATTAAGTGATGGAAAAAAATCAAGCAACACGAAAAGAAAACAGAAGTTATTTATAGCTGTAAATCACCAGGTTTCAAAAATATCATGAAGGACTGGTTAAGTCATACCAGTTGCTTTAAATACATGAAGCTGGGGAAAGCTTGGTTAATAATTGATAAAGTAATAACAAGAAGGAGAGAATTCGGAATAACTAAATAACCAAAACAGAGGGAAAAAAAAAAGAAAGAAAAAAAAATAAAGAAGGGGGGCAGCCTATTACCATAGAGAAATTTTTAAGTTACAATGGCAGTTATTGCCATTTGACTCATTACAGAAGTCTGCCTATTAACATAGTCAGAGATAGCAATGCCAAACGTATTTTTGCTGACCCAGTATATCTGCTGTTGTTTCCACCCTGGAATCATGTATTTCCAGCTTGCTGCAGGCAATGCGTTTTTAGCAGGCACTCGGTTCAGACATTCAGTGCATTCGAGTCCAGCAAAATTCTGCAAATGAGTACCGATTCCTTAAAAAAATTTAAAATCTTTATTCACTTTGATATTTACCTTTTAAACAACCTTCTTCTTATGAGTCTTGTTGGGCTCCCTTAGCCATATGAAAAGACCCTGCAAGCAAGACAAACAACTAAAAAATATTTCTTAGCTGTTTCTCAGTTGACACACAAGAGAGGTAGGATTCAGATCTTCTTGCAACCCTGATAAGGCACTCAAACATCCTTTGCTGATGAGGCAAACATCAGTGAACCATGGGAGAAGAGCCAGTACCTAGAGCTACCCAGGCCAGATCCTCAGTGCTGCTGAGCTGCCCTCTGCCACCAGCTCCATCCACAGGTCTCACACTGGTGTCTTAGTGACACCAGGCAGTCCTTAGATTAACCTCTCTGCTTTCTTTCTTTAGACTTTACAGTTCTCATGCAGGCATTTTCCCTCTTGGATCCTCGTACACCTGATAATCCTGTTTCAACCACCCTCCCTCTGTCTGTAAATCTTTTCAACCTTATCTCTCTGCAGACATTCTTTCTAGTTGTCCTCACACCCTCTTAGTGCATTCAATTCTCTGAGACCCAGTTGTGTTGCTGGGCCAGATCAGAGCTGGATCTCGTCTACTAGGGATCCCATCTCAACAGCAACCGTTACCGTGTGCCAGGGCTGCTCATCGGGAGCAGGCACATTTTCCCACAATGCAGCACACTTTTCTTTTGAGCATCAGTGGACACATATCCAGATGTTTGCCTCCAGAAATCCTACCCATAATCTTCTTCACTAGCTCAGGGGAAGTCAAAGACTTGGGAGCAACAGGAGAACCCATCAGTGAGAGAATATGAAGTGACAGAAACCAGGCTAGAATGCACGATGTTCTTACTGAGACAGAAGGATGATGCCAGTGCTTGAATTCAGGTTTTAAGAACTGCAGAATGAATGTCCTAGAAAAAAAGGCAGAAGTTTTTTGTGTAATACATTGTTATTATTTACTTTACCTGTCAACCAAGACTGTATTAAAAATTTATATGATCTATCTGTTTTAGAGAGTTCAAGTCTTTAGGAACAATACACAGTCAAAATGACTTGAGGTAGGAGTGGCTGTAGTTTCTTTCTACTGACTCATTTGACCCTCTCTACTTCCTGATTTCTGATTTTCTTTTTTTTCCTTTTTTTTTTTTTTTGTGCCTACACTGTCCCTTTTCATACATTTTACGTTCTGTTCTGTAGTAATACACACAAGAAACTTAAATAAGCCAAGAGAAGAGAAGAAAATCAATCATCTGCCAAAGTTAAGGTTTAAGAGCAATGAACGCAACAAGGCATAATTGTGTAAACCTAAATGTGTGAAGGGAGTTCAGTGAAGTTAAAGTGCTTCCATGAACTGGAGACAAATTTTCAGAACCTTAGGAGTTTATTTAGGCATCTTACTACCCTTAAAATCAATGGAAAATCAGACCCTAAAAAACTGCTTCATCCCTAAATCTATACAAGAAAAGCAGGCCAGGCATAGACAACATTCTAAAACCAATGTCCTGTGGAATATGCGTCCACCATTCAGTATGATCCCAGGTCGGAGCTACTATTTTTTGGCTAGTGCTCCCTATGCTGTTTCAGTATTAACTAGAAAAACTTGAATAAACACAGATTCAAATCCTGCACACCAAAAGCGTCAGACTGAGTGTGTGTACAGACTGCCTGTGAAATCAGAGGTATGGTTTCCTTTCTGTGCCAGAACTGTTGCTCTGAAATGTAGTTAGAAGCAAATAGATGCATTCACAAGGCAATGCTCAAGATGATTTCCGCATATAAGGAAATAGGTAGGAAGCATCAATAGTTCCCGTTTCACAAGACTTCCAGATTCTTAAGTGGAAGGCACAGCAAAGCCTACTTGGACAAAAGAAACCCAGAAAATTAATTTTCTTGGACTGAATGGCCTCTTCTACCCCAGTGGAGATGTCTGAGATAAAGTACCTTAAATGACACTGAACAGTTGTGCTTAAGCAGCTCAGTTCCACCTGTACCTTTTTATCACTGATTTTCTGCAGGCAAGTCTATTATTCCATGACTCAGCGGAACGCAACTTCTTTAGTTAGGGCTCAAGGTAGAAATTTCCAAAGCACTAAGACCTTCAGTTGAGAAAAGGAGAACAGACTCAGGACAAAAAGTTGTACTCAATTTTATGAGAATGAGACAGAGAAAATCCTTTTATGACCTCTTTTTCAAAAACACAGTGCAGTAGCTAAGCATTAAATAACAGCTCAATAGGTTTTCATCAATGCAGCAAAACAATTATCTGGGAAAAGTTATATAACCTCCAACAAACAAGGTCAGAGATCAAGATATTTTTATATGTGGTTTGTAAGATTCCCTCCTGCATGAAATAACTTATTGGGTAGAAAAAAATCATTGTCTTTACAGTGCTGGACACAAACAACCTACTATTTTAGCACCAATTAAGTTTCCTTCATGCAGAGATTAATAGAGAAATTCATTATACAATCCCATTGGTTATTCTACTTCTCTGCAATAGGCATATCCAGAATTCCGTCATGAGGAACCAAACTGCGTCTTTTTTTTTTTTATTATTATTTCAGAGCAAATTTAAAAGAGTTACTTTTTGTTCTCTAGTTGAAACAGAATACAAATGATCTATTCCACTGACTTATCCTTTCTCTTTTTCCTGGAATATGCAATTACCACCCATTTAACAGAAGAGATACCAGGACACAGTTAATCAAACCCACAGCTTAAGATCAGTTAGCAGCCAAATATCTGGATATGAATGAAGGGCTGAACGCCATGTCCTTGCAACAGCAGCTGTGAGTTTCAATTATTAACCCATCACAGATACTGCATTAAATAGATTGTTACTGTTCTCAGCAATCATAACCACGTCACCATCACATGACAATTGTAAATGCACCTTATCTAAGGACTGTTGCTTACCTGGCTCCACATAATACATCTTCAGGGTGGATACGGGAACAATTCTGGCACAACTTCCTATTTCTTTGGAGTGTTTCAGCTGCAGAGGTTTTATTTTCCCCTTGCTGAGATACGCAGTTTCTGACACTAAGCAATAGACTTTTCAGGTGAAATACTGCCTCTCTTAAAGCCTGCCAGAGTGTTGCAATCAAGTTCAGTGTGGTCAGAATTTATTCTGCTGAGCTTGGGACTTCCCATTCAAGTTTGTGTGTAGTAATAGGTGCTGTTGCATATCCCAGAGCTGAAGAACCTAGACCAAGCAATTTTTTCAGTCTTTCGGATGGCCTTTGCCAGGCTTAGGGCATCTCTGCAGGCTGCATGTATAATCCTAGTTTAAGCCTAGGGCTGTGAACTGAGAGAAAGAAATGTTCAGCTGACATGTTTTGGATGCTGTCTGACAGTCATTTCCCACCGCCTCCCCTCCCTCCCAACACTGAGGTCCTGAAAAACTGGAGCTGCCCCTTGAGCTGACAGTTTGGCCACACTAGTAAAAGGTAATGTATGAAAAAATCCCAAATAAATAGAAAGATCAGAGCTACCCCATCACTCAAATTTGTGTGTTTACTTGAAGCCTAAGGCCACAGGATTCAAGCTCAAGAACAGCTAGAATGGAGTTTTCAGCCTATATCTGTGATTCATTTTCTATGCCAGCCACAGCAAAATCAAAATTCCACCTCAGTTTGTCAGCAGCTGTCCAAAAGTCTTTGAGGATCCCAGATATGACCATCAAGTTTTAAATTGTGCTTCAAGTTGAATATTTTGACATTTGTCTTGTGATAATATTTTCAAGACCAAATACAATTCCCCTGGTCAACTCTTTATCAGATCCAGTATGTTGTTACAAACTTCTATATTCTCCCACTTGAACCCTTTTATTGAATTACATTGTCTCTGGAATTACAGCCTTTCCAGTCCTACTTACTATTAATTTACTATTAAGCAGTGTCAACTGCATCCCCTTCTTTCACTGAACATCTTACAATAGTTTATAGATAGGCTAAACACTTCTATACCTTCTCAATTCTCTCTTTTACAATAAGTGATGCAATTAGGGAGCAACACAAGCAGTCTCACATTCTACAAGGTGCTGTTCCAAAGAAAGTTTCAGTACTTTGCGCAGAGCAGGACATCAAATCCATTGCTGTCAAGGCAGCTGTGAGCTGGTACCTACCCTGGGGTAAGTGCTCCCATGGTGCTTTTTGGTAAAACAGCTAAGGGTCAGCCATTTCCTTACTGTGCTAGGAAGTAATATGTTCCTGAATGAAAAGTATGACATGCCTATTCTGATGAAAACATCCGAGATTTTAGATCCTGGAAGGACTGAGGATCATAGTCCAAATGGGGTGAAGAGTGAGGTGCTGGGTAATATCTAAGAAAGCAGTTCAGTTAACTAGCGTAGGTGGCTGGGATATCTGAGAACTGTTTGAAGCGGCCTGCTTGCGGGTATTTGATTTTTCCTGTATTTTTGTACAGAGACATTTGGTAATCTCAATGGATGTACAGGTAACAATGTATATAGACTCTTGAGAGCGAGAACTCTTCTAAGTTACAAAAGTGCAATTTTGAATAAAATTCCTCCTTTAAAACGTTCTAAATATATATATACATCTTCAAGAAATCTCTCAGAGAAGCACTTTACTGTGACAGTTTCTGCAGCTAAAATAATTTTGGAGCTTCTTTGGTCACTTTGGCTGAACTAATTTTATAATCTGTATTCTTTAGTGGTCACTGCCATGTGGAAAGGATCTGCCTCTGTTGACATCTTCCTGCACATCAAGCACAATAAATGGAAAATTCTCTCTTGTCCGTGATACGTGTTTTGTTGAAGCTGTTGTTTTTGAGGGGGTAAGGAGAGTGGGGCCTGGGGACCAACCTAATCTGTAACCAAACTCAGATTTCATTTCGTCTCTCCTCACAGGTCACTGGCCATTTCCAGAATTCCAGCAGTCACTGTGTGGTGTTCTTCCAAGTCTGATGATGCCTCTGCCCTCAACTCCTCTCTGAATGAGCTGTCCCACAAGGTGCCAACCCCAGGACACATTGCCTGCTGCTTCTCATCTGTCCTGGTGTACCTGATCCAGCCCTTTGTAATCCAGCAGCCCACTGGACTTTCCTGCCTTTTGACCTGCCATTCCTCTGCTTTGCCATGGGATGTGGAGCACCAAGGGATGGGACCTCTGAAAAACAATGCTACTGATGGCAGACATGCAGAGCTTATGGGCTAGACCAGTCCTGCTTCTCCAATTTGAACTGCAACGCCTTTTGAACACAAGCAAGTGGGCCACACATTTTACCTGGCAAGCAGAGGCTATTATCTGGTCCTTTTCATTCCCCTAAAGCAAAATGTACATATAATATAGATTCTAGGTTTTAAGTTATCATTATAATTTTCAAGTTCTCACAGTTTGTTAAAAAGCAACACTTGTATGCCATAAAGTAAGTAATAACTATGTAATAAGACAAGATGGAGAACAGCTTTAATAACCTGAAAATACATACCGATGGCATTAAAAAGGAAACTATTAAGATAACTCCTGAAAACAAACACTTTGAAGGTACTTGGAGTTGGGAGAAATTATTTGGAGGTTTGTAACAAGTAAGTGTGTGAGGACCATTTGACTTTAAAGGGTTGTGAGAGCTAACTAACCCATCTTGTGCTCAAGAGACTTTACAATGAGCCATCTGCTTTATATAGGAACATGTTTCTAAATATCGCATCCAATAGCAAGCAGATGAGGGTAAATACAATTAAAACAGTGTGTGTATATATATACTCATTTATAGAAAATAGTATATATATTATATAGGCTTTTATATAGAGAGATAATGTATATATAGTCTATTATATATTATACATACATTCTATATGTACACTACAGTGTATAGTAAACTATAGTGTACATATAGTATATATGTATACTACATGTACATTAAATATACTCTACATACTACATAGTTTATATAGGTATACTATACATACACGAAATATATATGCTATACATAGTGTATATTTGTATTATATATATTTATATACCTCTCACACCTCTGATTCAAACATCCAATTCAGGATTCATATATTACTATGTTCGAAATACTGAAGCGAAAAAACAAAGAGTAACCTGTGGTTTTGTGACCACTCACAGAGAAACAGCAGAGAGAAAAAAAAGAAAAGCTATCCTCTTTCTGCGGTGTCTCCATTAGATAAATGAAGCATAAGATGCAACATCAGAAGCTACTAATCACAAAAGCAGCAATCTAGTGACGGTTGTTCCACTTCGCTAGATCTTCCCTAAACTGCTCCAGCAGTGCCTCAGTAATATCTTCACAGCTAATCAGGGCAAAGTGACACAGAGAGCTAACAACCCTTGAAAAACTAACACTGCCCTGTTCAGCAGCTGTTGAAAAGCACAGAAAAGAAGAGAAGCAAAAGAAAGCCAAAATTTGCATTAGCCTAGCAGAGCCTACTGGCCCTTGTCCTGTGTGTCTGCAGTATTGATCTGTGAATTGCTGCCCTGAATTAAAGTGCAGAGCCTGCTGTCTGAGCAGAACACAAAACCCAGTGTGTGGCAGGGCCAAGCTGGAGTGCAGTGCTTGGAAAGTCCTCTCACCCATGGTACCATTCTCTCCTGGAGAAGCACACTGAGTTTCAGACTTCGGCAGCATTGACGTCTGCACTACTTCTACTCACTGTGGGCAAAACACTGCACACTTCATCTGCCTGAACCCTCTTGCTCATTCCTTCCTCATCTCTGGCTTTCTGGCTAAAGCAGGCAGTATTGATTTCAACCCACAAATCTCTAAATAAAATTTGGGTTCTGCTGATTTTCCAGTTTTTCGTCCCTTTAGCACTGCAGCAGGATACAGAAGACAGGCAAGTGCACCTTCTCAGGAGAATTTCTACATTATAATCTTGCACCTCATTCCCTGTATAATCCTCAAATAAGCTAGGATTGTTGACAGACTCAGTGTAACTGGTAGTAAGTATAGGTTCTAGATCCAATTCAAAGAGAAGGTGATTAATTTTTGGCAAAGAGCCAAGAATGCCACTTCCCAGATGCTGTTTACAATTTGTCATCGTGGCTAAATACATGAAGCGAGGACTGAGTTGTGAAACTGCAGTGGCCAAGTAGTAACTTGGCGAGACAGACTCTACATGTTGTAGAGATGTATATTTCAGTGGCATTTCCTGAACGTCATCTAACGTTTCCTTCCTACAACACGTGCAAAGAAAAATGATTCATTTTTTATGGCTGTAAAACATGGAAGCATCTATGTTGAGGACAGGACTAAAGCACACGCTTAACTCCCATCACTCAGATGCTGTTCTGTGTTAGAACACACAAGCTTTACCTAGGCCACAGCCCAGTTCCTCCCTATTTGCACGCAGCCTCTTACATGCAAACACATTCATATGTCCTTCATTTGAAACAGGTTAGACTTGGACCTGAGGTGAATACTACCTCTCTTTCTCAAGGCACAGACATCATAATAACAAATATGTTGGTTAAAACAATGTCTAAAAATTATTAAAAAATTTGATTGCTAACAACAACTACCTTGTATTGTCAAAACTTTATTGCAAGTATATGTATTTTTGTCTGGGTTTCCCTGCATTAGCACTTCAGGCTGGATCAGCAGTTTAATCCTAAAGTATGGTTTGGACCATACTAATTCATCTCATAGAGTGGATCACCCAAACTGGATGTTTTTTGGAGGAGACTAAATGTGAAGCTGTGCCATAAGAGTAGTCAGCTGAAGAAGCCACAAGAGAATTAGTCGAGACTAACTGCACTGAAAAATAAATACGATGGATATCTTCAGAAAAAACAGTTCCCCCCTAAAAATTCACTTCTTGAGAAACGTGTACCTTGTAAACACAGTCTCCAGTTTATCTGCATCTCCTGGTGGAGTGTCTCTCCAAGTCTCCCGGAATAACAAAGTCATAACTGAACACCATTATGGCAAATAGATCTCAGCAAAGTCAAACCATCGGAATACCCTGAACCAGTAGCTGTGCCTATATTTGACTGACTGACTTCATAGAATCAAGCATTTTTCCCCGATTTCCTCTTGTTTGGGATGCATCACTCCTGAGCTTGGAGGAGGTGATCCTTGAATATTTACCAGTTTCTTGGGCCTCTCTTCCCTCCAGGGCTTTATTGAGTGGTACTCTACCAAGCAGATCCCTGAAGAGGCCAAAGTCGCTTGTTCAGAAGTCCAGGGTAGTAAGCTTGCTGTGTGCCCTCCTCACCACCCTAAGGATCTTGTGCTCCACCGTCTCATGGTCATTGCAACCAAGGCTGCCCTTGAGCTTCACATTGCTCACCAGCCCCTCCTTAGTTAGTGAGAACAAGGTCCAGCATGGCACCTCTCCTCATTGGCTCCTCTATCACTTGGAGAAGGAAGTTAGCACCAGTGCATTCCAGGAACCTCCTGGATTGCTTATGCCTTGATGTGTAGTCCCTCCAACAGATATTGGGGTGGTTGAAATCCCCCATGAGGACCAGGGCTTGTGAATGTGAGGCTGCACCTATCTATCTATAGAGGGCCTCCTCCACTTGGTCTTCCTGGTCAGGTCTGTAGCAGACTCCTACCGTAATGTCACCTGTCCCTGCCCTCCCTTAATTTGGACCCATAAATTCTCAGTTGGCTCCTCATCCATTCCCAAGTGGAGCTCCATGTACTCCATCTGGTCATTCATATATAGGATAACACACCATCCTCATCTCCCCTCCCTGCCCTTCCTAAAGAGCCTGTATCCTTACATTCTAGCACCCCAGTCACAGGAGCCATCCCACCTTGTCTCTGTGACACCAGTAAGATCAGAGCCCTGCAGGTATGCTCACATCTCTAACTCCCCTTGTTTATTTCCCATGCTATGTGCATTTGCACACAGGCATTAAAGTTGGGCTTAAGGTATCATCCTTCCTAAGGATGATATCTGAAACCTCTGTCAAAACTGAAATAAACTCCTGAATTCCATCAAACTGTCTGGAACAGCAGTCAGTCCTTAACACATAGTAAGGCTTTTCTGGCAATTTACATCCTATTTGTCCCAGATAAACAAAAGTATTCAGTAAGGATTTTCTTCATCTTCTATTGGGGTATTTGAACAAGTTTTTTCATAAAGTGCATGAAATTATACCTTTAGTGGCTGGAATTGTGCAGCTGGAATCATATCACAACTACACTTTGGCTTAAAAATATGCATTTGGATGCAAAATGGGCACTTGCTCTCTGGCTCCTGAAAGGCCAGGGAGCCCTGATGCCACCCACTGGACCGATCATCTCTTAAAGCATTTTGTCTGTTTGTCAATTATTTTTCCAGAACAGTAGTTCCAGGAGATGTTTGCAGCACAACTGCTGGAAACTTTCATTGAACAGATGGTAGGGGTTGTGTTAGTTTTAGTTGGTTTGGCTATGAGGTAAATTAATGCTTTACAAATCTGATTCAGATCTGCCCTGCTTGATTCAATCACTAATGCAAAGACAGCTGCTTACTATAGTTGCCTTTACTCCAGTTACAGGTTTTATCTGCTAAAGTAGTAATTATAGGTCTTTGGAAAAAGCAAGGAGGGAAACAATAATTACACAGATGGAGAGAGAAGACTTTCCAGCTGAAATATACATATACTACTTCTCTCTAGAATTGAACTTGGCTTTAAACATTAGCCATCTTTCAGACTCCCTGCTGCTTGCTTTCAGCTCGCCTCACCTCTCACTTGAATGTCACAGCATAACCTGAAGACAGTTTCTTGGGGTAACTGCACTTTGCAAAAGACACCCCACATTTTGTTTTACTTTGGTGGTGTCCCTGCTTAATCATAACGGCTTTAGGGATCAAAATGCACAAACCTCTATTGTGTCTGTGAGATGTGCGAAAGACAAATGAAAACAGAAATGAGGTTGCTTAGCAGATGTCCCCAGTGATTCTTAAGTGAGAGAGCACAATTTTCCCTGGCTACTTGTTGCCAGCAGAAATGCCTAGGCAGGAAATTTCTCGACCTCTCTGAGCCATGCTTTACTCAGGTGAACTGTAAGCACTAGAAGAGTGATTACAGAGCACCAGAAAGGCAATGCGAAGCCATCCTGCACCTCTCCTGAGAGAGGATAGCGCAGTGTGTGGCTCCTGAAGTTTTCAGTCAGATACCTTTGCTCATTCTCACTTTCTGGGTCATCAGCAACCACACATACCACCACCTATGCAGTGTTTTAGCATCTTTCACACACTTTCACCCTGCTTTTTTGGGAACCACATGGGTGGTTGACAAGGATTCTTCCAGCTTCCATCTCCCTCCTGCCAAGCACATTTCCCTAACTAAATAGTGCTGGGCAGAGTATACAAGCAATCACCCACACAATTTTGGTGCAAGCAAGTTTAAGACCACATACACAGTGGAGAGGAATTTGGGTTTAATCATCACTACTAAAATGTGGGAAGCGTGGGTTCACTAATTAGTTTTGGTCAACAAATCATATGATTTTATTGTGTGGTTGGCTTTCCTTTTCCTGGGCCAGGGCTTGAGCCTAGTTCAAGCTTTAATAAAAGGCACAGCTTTTGTGACAAAATGTCCCTCCTCTGATTCTTCGTCAGTGATGAAGACTGCATTATCCATCATTTTGAGATTTCACCGCATTGAAGACACAGCCTCAAAGACAGATTTACCTGTCTCTGGGAACTGAATACAATTAACAAGGAAGATATGTGACTTCCGAAAGACTAAACAGCAAACAGGTTATGAAAAAAAGTTTGACCCTCCAGGTCTTGAGGTTGCTCTGTATTCTGTTGCTTCTGATGCTTGTGCGTAAATCATTCTTACCTGGCCTTACCACTTCATCCAGCAGCTGGCCATCGCAATTCGCTTGACTAAACATTCAGCTACAGCAGTGTTCCTGGGATTTTGATTAATAGGTATTCCCATGGCAAAAAGTGAATCAAGGAAAGATTTCCCTATGGTGATTTAAGAAGCAATCCTGCATGTAAGTGAAGTCAGACCCAATGCTAATGGAACAGATTTGAAACCAAAGGGGGAACTAAATGCCTTGGGTCATTTTATCGTTTGAGGTACACAGGTGTAAATATGAAAGATCTCTGATGTAGATTAGTAGGTATCACAGCTATGTAAATGATCTCCAAGTTTGGCACATTATAGAAATTACTTGTTCTTAGATCTTAAAGTATCCTAAAGTGTACAACACAGAAAAAAACTGTTCTTAATTCCCTACAAAAACTCCTTTTAAAATAAAGTTAATTAGAAGAGAAATCTTGTAAATACATTAAAATGAGTATTAAAGATACTCATTTCCAAGTAAGTATAAAGTTACTTACTTGGAAAAATTCTTGCTACAAATTTCACTACAGATAAATACTATCAGAAAATAAAAAAAAAAAAAAAAAGAACTAAAGCACCATAGTGTCTTCTCATTTTTCCTAGGCTGCACTGATGCAATCCTACAGCTTTCAGGAGTGGCAGCTTGGTTTATCTAGGCATATGTGTCTTTACTTCCTTCTCCTCTTGCAGTAACTGCAACTGCTTCACAAAAAATAGCATCTGACAGCACACACTTTTAAAAACAACTGTCTAGAATTGTACGTGGGCGACTCAACTAAATTTTACCACCTGTAGGAAGCTAAATCCCTGCTGTCCTTTGCCCGAGTGTATGTGTTGTATCCCTGTGCCTTTACCTAGTAATCTTCCCAGCTCAGCACACACATGGGCTTCTGGGCACAACCTTACTACTTCTCTAAACTTACATGAAAAAGATCCTCAGTGCATTGACAGCTCTGTGCACGTGCATTGACAGTCCCCAAAACAAGGATTCTTCCCCCAAAAGAGCTATTGAATTACATAAATCTTAGTCTGCAAGGCACCACCCTCCCACCCCACAGGGAAAAAACAAAACCGCACAACATCCAAGGTGCTGCAGAAAGGTTTCTGTGATTCTGCCATAACCTGCCTAAAAGTTGTTTATATACATATGCACAGACACACACGCGGAAAGCTTTTACGTGTCTCTTGGCCTTTTCACTTCCCAGCTGCGAGTTAATGGGTGTGAGAACAATGTCAGTATTTGCCACTTTAAGAACAATCTTTTATGTAACACAGATTAAAATTTAACTGGCCTGTTTCACTATTCAGTATGTGCAGCCTTTTCAACGGGATCTGATAAAGATCAGTTTTGCTGGAACTTGTTTTCAAAGCACTGACAAAAACAGCTTCCCTGCCACTGGTACTTGGAGCAAAACAAATCACAGAACAAACTCTGTAAAATCTGCTGCATTTGAGAATGAAGTATAGTAGTAGTCTCCATATGCTTAGTGTAGTTTCATATGTGCAGTAACTAAATAAGACCAAAAAGGGGCTGGCACAGCGTCAGTTGCTAATCTTGCTTTAGCTGCACTATAAGGCCAGTTCACCCTCCAGTCCTGTAGGTTAACTGCTTTGCCGGCCTGCCAACCGCAAATAGGTGTCTACTAGTAAAGGATGGAAGTGTGATTGACAAACCTTGCCCTGTTCTATGTTCATACAATTGACTCTTATCACCAAGAAAGTTCAGCCCTCTGAGCTGCGGTTGAGGGACTGGCATGGGAGGGAAGAAGAGGGCTACAAAATCTCCATTTAAATTGTGGAGAAACAGATGATCAACCTTCAGTGCTGTTAAATCTCTTATCTTGTTTAAAAATACGCCTCTCACATAGTGACAGGAAAAGGGGAATTTCTATAGCAAGCTGGTAGGTAATGATATTCGGGATGTACTGCAAGTGTAAGCAAGCCTTGAAGATAGCCCATGCATCTCTTGATAACAGGCTGTCATTTCTGCAAGAAACAGTTTACTGGGTGAAGGAGTTCACACATGCATCAGCCCAGCCTCTTCTGGGAGTTCCTCCGAGCTTCTAGCAATGACAGCCAAGACTGCAGTCCTTGAAGTCCCTGTACCTAAGGGGAAGCAAGCCTGTAACAAATAAGCTGCAGTACAGTTGCGTATTTTGATATCAGTCTGTTTAATGTTCTTTAGAAGCAAGCCACAAGAGCCGGATGCCCTGAGCTGATTACAAATCTGCCCTGCAAGACAAGCATTTAGGAGGTATTATTCTAGGACTTCAAGACCTTCAAACTTCAAATTCTAGATCCTTGCCAAAAACTCTTGAGACATATTATCAAAGTAGTAAGAGGCATTTGGGTATACAAACCCTGATAATAAGCAATAGAATCTGTGGTCACCTACACAATATTTTGAAACCAAAGTCAGGAATGTAGTTTTCGGAGCAGATGGTTACCAAGTTTCTTACCTTGCATGGCACCATGCATACCTGTGTATATTCCTCAGGACTGACAGAAAAACTGTCTATGGATGGGAAGATCAGAACTATGTCTGTGCATTAAGTATATGGTTTGCAACAGGAGTGCAAAACCTATGAAAATGCACAGCACAAGAGAAAAGTAACCCATGTCTTTCTCCCAAGACCTTTTGTGTTTCCTAATCCCTTAGAGAAAACTTCACAAGGGGCTTCCTGAAAGACTATCAATACACAGGTAAAAGTTGTACCCTTACTGCTTTTCATATAGAGACTAATAACATCAGTTCTTGGCTTCTAACAGAGATGGTCAGTAATGATTTCTTCATTACCTTAAACGCTTCTTGGAAAGCAAAAAATGCCAAATAATTTTGCAAGGGATAGAGTAAACTTACAGAAAGTTACAGGCAGAGATGACTTTTTACCCTCTCTACAAATGAGTTCTGTTGAGGATATGTTTTTGGAGGCATAATTTTGAAAAGCATATAATCCTATTGATATTTTTTGAGGTGCATTTTTACTTCGGTTTTAAAGTGTTTATTTTGTGATGGCCAGTATGAAACATGTTGGATTTAATGCACATTTTGTTGAAGCTTGTGGCCTTCAATAAAGATCAAAAGTAATAAAAAGGGGGCTGCAATAGGGTAACCATTCATGTTACTTCTATGGGTTATTTTGCTTGGGAATACATCAGTGTAGACATTTTAAATACACCAGAAGTTAAAATAAGTTTTTCCTGATCGAATAATTTCCATCAGGCTGCCGATCAGAGCTGAACACCAACCACAGACTCCAGCGACTGTTAGTTCTGGAGTGCTCAGAGTTCATTTAAACCTTTGCAACCCACGCTGTTTGAGACTTACCTTGATTCTCTAGTGCTATCTAGTGGCTACTAGTGAAAATGGTCAACGCGTAGAAAAGCAGCTACACCAAAGTCAGCGTCTATGGACAAACCTAGGTCCCTTTTCCATGGCTAGTCTGATGTCCAGCTGTGTCTGTTGGGCTGGCTACTATAGACAAATAGCCTCTCCCACAAAGCTTCAGCACCCCCAAGCTCGCAGGTTAAGTGCCCAAGCTGAAACCAGCAGCTGATGGCATAAACGCTTTTTTTTGGTGTCTTGAAATACCAAGGAAACGCTCATACAGGCAGCATTATCTTGACTGCAGGTGGCCACCTCCAGGCCTATTTGTGCCCAACTGGGTGAGCACTTCCCCTCTCCTGTTCCCACTCACTTTTGAACTGAAAGTTCAGACTAGTGCAGTTCCAGACACCTTTCACTAGAGAGAAATGCAAACAGGCTGCCAGATGCCAGCACGTACCTTTGTCTCCTTGCTGCTTGTTGCCTGAGATTTTTTCTCAGTTCATCTTCTCCTTGACATCGAGAAGGAAACCAGTCTTATTCAGTATTGCCACTTCTGGGCTTGGTCAAAGAGGTTTGCTAGCTTGGCCTAAAGATTTAAGGTTTAAACTCAACTCTGAATGTCAGTAATATATACCAGTACACGAGTTCAAACTATCAACTCAGTAAAATTGAGTGCACTTCCTATATATAAAATGCACAGCCCTATGAACATGAGTTCTTTGACTAAATGGCCAAAATAAAAATCTTTTAGGAGAGGAAGTCTGGAGTGTATTCATACTTCATGAGGTGTTCCTAGCCCTACAAACACTGCATCAGTATTTCAGACCCAAACATTTCTCAAGTAGGATTTCATTGCTCTGAAAGCACAAACTGCAACGTACTTCATTCTTAAAAATATCAAGCTAATAGAAAATATGTACACTCACATTAGAAAAAGGCTCATCAGGAATCCCAATAATCACAATCTAATGGAGATGAAACACATAATCCCTCTGCTGCAGTTTTTCCCGACATTAAAATACATCAAATATTTAATCCCTTTTTAAAAATCCTTTGACACCTAAGGATAAAAAACAGTCAGAGTTCCTATTTCTATCATAAAAAAATGTAAAAAAGTTATGCCTGAAAGGAAATACCTGCAGGCTAATAATTAGCACTTACACAGTACTATACCCCAAGCTACACATATATATGCATATATACATATGCGTGCGTTCACACACAAAGCCTTTGACATTCTCCCCTCACACATAACAGCTTCCCCCAACACACACACACAAATCAAAAGAAATGGGAGCAGGGGAAGTGCAGACAGGAATGATTTGGCTGCTGGCAAAACGAATAGCTTCAAAGAGTCTTTGACTTCTTAGGGTGGAAAGAAGAGGTCACCATATGATAGCAAACTGTAAACTGTTAATGAGTTACTCCTAGTAAATGCTAATATTCCATAAATCTGCACTTAAAGACAAAGGTCCAATTATACTTTTTTCTTCCAGCTCTAGCAACTGCAATAGGAAAAGTAAAGGCCTTTTTGCAAAGGGAAAGAGACTATATTCACAGAATTCTGATGGTCAGCTGCCATTTGACACCAAAAAAATCCAAGTTGTTCCTAGGGAGAGAAGGCACAGACTGAAAAGAGAGCGTGCTTAGTCATAATAGGAAATGAAGCCCAGTCCAGGAGGTTTCCACCTTGTCTCAAGCAATTCACTTTCCTGGCCAGGACAGATTTACACTTACTGCACAGGCTTTGTTAGACATGCAAATTAACACAAAGTCGTTCGGCGATGTGAAAGGGGCTGTAAAAGCTTCACCAGGAGACTGTGTCCGCAAATATTTTTGTGAAGCAATTGTACATACTTGGTTTTAACAACCTGACTCTGCATTAACAAATTTGAGTGGCGTACTTCTCCTTATGTATATGCTTAAAAAGGGAAGTATATCATAGAACTGGAGATAAAGGTAGAACAAAGGCAGGTCCTCTACATATTCTTTAAATTAAAGCCAAGACATTCAAGGCTAGATCTTAAAAAACCCCCCCACAACCAGCCAACCAAAAAAACCCTTGAATTCTAGGACTGCAAGTGAATTTTGTCAGATTTGTGGTACACACCTGCACGCTCACCAAGGAGAGACGAGCACACATCAATCCCATCAGGGAGTGACCCTGGAGCCTGCAACCCCCAGGGGCGGGTTTCTGACCACCACGTCTCTCAAACAGTAAGTCCATCAGGAACAGCATCACAGCTTTTGTCCACCTGGGACCTAAAACTTAGAATTACTCATACAAACAGAAACTTACAGTTATTCTTCCAAAACGCTGCTGGATTCTATTTTCCTTTAAAGCATGACTTGCAAGTGAAATGATGGAACCTAAGCCTTCACTTTACAGGAACTTTTCCAGGACATGGAAATTCAAGCACTGAAATGTCTAGGTGTATGGAAAAAGAAGCTGCAGATGCAGCTGGTATTATCCAGCATTTAAGATCACCATGAAACAACACTAATTTACTACAATAAATGCGTCACTTGTCTGATTTAAATTCCCAACTACTAAAAATGAAGTCTCTGGCCCAGACACTAGGTTTGGAGTTGCCTGGATTCCCCAAGATAATTCTAACATTAAGAGTGATATTTTCCTTCACTATCTGTACTTGTATATATTCATCAAAACAAAGAAAAATGACATATCTGAAACAATGACTGAGTCATTTTTTTCATTCCAAGAATATCAGAAGAATAACACCTTATTAGCTCTTTGCGGGCATTTTACACTTGGGAAAAAGTATAAAATCTGGGAAAAAAAAGTTGCTGTGGACTTACTAAAAAAGCATGACAAAAATATGAACACTATCACTTCTAGCCATCTTCTGGTCTTGGGGACAGTAACAAAGGTTAATGCTTTCCCCATATGACAGTCTTTATTATCACCTGTCACCAGTGCTTCCTGTTACAAACAGGAATTCCAGTGAACATATGCTGCTTTAAACATTAGATTATATTGATATTAATAAAAGTAATCTGCAACACTGACCTTTCTACTCCTATCAGACCTATTCCCATTTAACACTGAGCAATGAATATTTTTTTTCAAGCCAAAACAAAATATGTATGCCTTTGACAGTTTCAGACACAGATTCTCCCAAAACAGAGAGTAACTCATTTCCTATTAACTACCCAAGTTGCTGCTGTCATTGCCTTTTATAAAATCCCCAATCATGCAAAATTCTGGAGCGTTGGAAATGGTGGCTAAGGCATCCCTGTGATGAGATGGTACTTGAAACTTACAGTCTGCACAGACCTTTAATGTGCATCAGCCTAAGTGCAGGTGTGAGCTGCTTAATAAGAAACTGAGGCTCCCATTTGGTGTGCAGTAGTAGAAACCTGATAAAGCATCCTGAAAATTCACCCTGGGGTCTGTCCTCCCAGTCCTGGTATGGTACACCCTTCTGTAACTATGAACAGTGATGAGCATGAAATAAACACTATGAAAACACACCAAACTGTGACACACTGTTGTTGACCAATGCTGAAACTCTAAAAAGGTATCCCGCGTTCCACAGAAATACTCACGAAGAATATTCACTCCCTTTTGGCTATAATGCCTACCTTGCTCAGTCGAAGTGCACTCTTAACTAAACTGAACTACACTGAGCAAAGTGTAATCTGAACCAATAAACTGCCAAAGGCTGAAATATCAGAAACAGTAACAAATGCTGACAAATTCAAAGCACCTCCCATCTTAGACAAAAACCTTTCACTTGCCTATCTATGGGTAAACTGGACATCTTACTTAAAATAAGCACTTAAAATATCCAATGGAATGCTCTCAGCTAGGAGCACAGATAAGATTTACTGTCCATGATTCAAACATTCCCTTTAGGTAACAATAATTTGAAAAGTTATATATTTAAACTACCTATCTGAAGATAAAAAAAAATGGACTGACCAAAAAGTAGTTTGATGCGAAAAATCAAGTGAAAGATTGCTTAGCTCACTTTCTAAAACCAACTGCTGTTGCAACTTAACAAAAAATCTTGAGCTAAAAAACTAATAATCCAGTTTGGGTAATTCTGCTATCTTTAACTTGAGATGTACGTAGCTTTTAGGAATAGTAGTTTATCAGAATTTATTCTCCTCTTCTTTCTACTGAAATGAGAGAAGTAACACCTATTTTTTTCTGCCCATTTCACATGACCATTTCCACTGGGACTAGAAAGTTCAATAATATTGTGGAAGATTTTACCACAGGAGAATGAAAACATGGCAAAAGTTCAGAACCTCCATCTACTTAGGCATCATCTTCCGTTAGCAGATACACTGTTCTCAAGTGTTTGAAATGGATCCATCTAACATGTCACTGCTAGCATTTCCCAAGTTATCAGTGGAACAACTTCACAAGCTAACACATAACCCTGCAACAGTGGCTATGAACTAAAATGCATTACAATCAAGATACACACAGCTGCTGAGGAAGATGCATGAACTCCAGTTCAGAATGAAATAAAAACAACTTGTATATACACTGCAGGTGTTGAATATGCTAATGACAACAGTGTTCATGGTTTTAATAGCATTTGTAAAGGAAGTGAAAATTTTTATCTATTCTTAGTAGTTTCAAGTGCTGCCTATGACAGAATTGCTCCCTGCACGTAACTATTTTAGATGCTTCAAAGCTTTTATTTTTTAAAAGCAAGAAAAAAGTGAGTGTGGAAAACCACTATCAGCCTCTTTCCAATGTCACTCTCACTTTGATATATGCCATTCTTTGCAAAACACTATTAAAAGTACTAAGTTCCTCCACATTACTTGCAAGTCTCAGTCAGCAAAACATCTTTTTTGCCACTTAAGAACAAAGACGACAACTTTTTTATTCTTTGAGGTTTGTTTTTTTCTTTAGGCACGTCCATGTCTAGGTCTACAGAATACACAGCTTCCTTTTTTTCTTTTAAAAAGAGGCTGGATAGGGTGAGGGGAAGGGAATCCTCAACAGCTACTAAATTCCACCCACTCTCCCAACTGAGAATTAATAATACCATTGCTTCCATAAAGCTAACCCAGAAATAAAATCCAGCAGAGGAACTAATAGGAAAGCAGCTGTGCCAATGCTACATGTTCACTGCAAGAAATGAAACGCCTGCATTCCCAGGAGCCAGCTGTCCTTTGTCCAGATCCATGCTTACGAAAAGTGACAGTCTCTTTCATTAATCCCACTCTAAGACTACTAGCATTGAATAGGTGAGAGTCAAGCAGAGTTAGAAGAAAGGACTGGGCGTCTGAACAGACTAATGGGCTGGAGTCTTTAAGATGCCAGGCCCTTCAACTCCACACCATCAAGTCCCAAAGTTAACTGAGTCACATGGAGAAAACGTAACCAAAAATGGAACTTGGTAGAACTGGAGCCACAGAACCTAGCACCTTACAGGACTAACCCCTGGGATATGAAAGTTGCGTTGGATACCAAATGATAAAGAGAACCAACATGCTAAACCTGCAAAACTTATTATATCTCATGGTCCAGTGCATGGCAGCCACTACACAGTGGTCATGCAACAGCTTTCCCTGCGGGGGGCTCGAGGCAGATACTGTGCTCTGAAGCAGCAGCGTGGGGCACAGCTAAAAGCAAAGTCCCAGGCTCCATGCCTCACTGTTTTGACCCCTCATGGCAAGCCCCATGCCTGGAGGAAAGCTTTTTTTCACAGACTGCACAATGATTAATGCTGACTGTTCCAGAAGCAAGGCAGCTTCATATTAATTCCTACATAGAATCATAGAAGCATTTGGGTTGGAAAGAACCTTTAAGGTCATCAAGTCAAACCACTAACCTAACACTGCCAAGCCCGCACTACATCATGTCTCTAAGCACCATGGAGAAAGTCATGACAGAGTGACGTGCTGCCATTTTTTGAGGTGTTGAAATAAAATAATCTTGTTTTGCTTTAGAAATAGTTTTCCCATGCACAAACATCTGAAAATTACAGTGCCTGTAGAAATACAAAACCATATATAACTTTTCTGGGAGGAAAAAATAACAAAACACCCTCAAAAGACAGTATAATGATATTACCATTTAATTAAAGAAGCCAAATCCATGAATTCCACATTAGGAATATAACCAACTGAACAGTGGCTTACTAGTCATCTGCCCTGTGGGGTCAAGTATGCTTGCACAGAAACACTCACTTAGGTAAAAGTTTGTTCATAGGTGAGACAGACACCAAGAATGACTTTTTGCAGAGTCCTGCTCTGATGCAGAAGTCACCTATCCCATCTATGACATCATTACTGCTATTCCTAATATTATTTCTTCTTACTTAAAAATGGGATTTGCGTTGCCATTGCTTTTGAAATCTACAAAACCCTTTTTTTCCCTCTGCTTGTCATAGTTTTGGTATCTAGCCTCATAGTTTGCAAGAAAAGATAAAATCTTAAAATCCAAACAAAGCAATTTTTAGCAGATGCTGTAAGGTTCATATAAAGCATAATGTAGTGTTTTTTTAAATTAACTTAAATTGTTTTGAATTAATCTTTCACAACAGAATGAACAAGCACGACATTGTAAAGGAACCAGAAACACACCTGTAACTTTATTTCTTGATCATGACAGTTTGGAATTTATTCACTTAAATCCTCCACTTAGACACAACAGCAGTAACAAAATATCTGTACACTACTTCTGTTACAAATATAGATACTATTTAAAGTGACTTTACATATTCTAATGTAGGCATTTCTCACTCTAACCAAGGCATAAGTATAGAAGAGCAATTAGATAACAACAGCATCCAGTAACGATACCATCTGTTTTCTTTCATCTTACCGTATCACAGTGTAACTTCTAGAATAAAGAGACAAAACAGTGGGGTTTTTTAGTTAGTTCACTTAGACATAGCTACCAATCTGTTAATACTATTTCACAGACATTTCTAATACTGTTTTTGTGTCTGACTAAAACAAATGCTAGTCTTTTGTATCTTCCCCTAATAATGGCCTTACCATTGCCTGCATTTTCAGTTCAGACTTCTCTTAAATGAAAACTGACATGGTGGCCTTTTGCTACAATTTTTTTGCTAATTAACACAAAGGGTCTTGCTGCTAATTAGCATGCTAATTAGCTAGGTATCTTTCTCCCTCAAAAGACTTAGTAAAATTCCTCTGCTGAAAGGTAAACCATGGGCAAAGTGTGCTTTATCTGCCAGATTCCTAAGAGCCAGTTTGAAAGAGCAGAGGCAAAGGCAGACTTAAGGGTTTCAGTGAGTGCGGTTTTTGGATAAAGTTTTAGTGAGTACCCCAACTTAGGAAACTGAGGATGTTAATAAATTGATTGGCCACACTGCTGCCCAAAGAACAGCTCCACGGTTGCATCGTATTTACTAGACACTGCCTTGTATTTGTGCGTCTAAAATTAATAATCCCCAAACAATATTTGCAGCCCTTAAATCTCCTCTTCTGCTTAATGCAGACTCAGAAAAACCTGCACTGCTGTCTTTTACTACTCACCTCCACTGGGAAGGATTTTCAGCACTTTACTAGTGCGTTTAGACCTCCTCAGTCCAAGGAGGACTCCACCTTAGCTGCTACTGATAATGACAGCAACACCGTAACATCAACTTTTCCCACCTTGGCTTTACCATTATCCACAAGTCTCTGGTTGCAGGTAAGTAAACCTGCCCTGAGTGGTTTGTTCATGGCTCTGATTCAAGCAGCTTGCAGAAACCTCTGCACTGAGCCTGTAGTTAATCTTGCACGTTGGAAGAGGACAACCTTCACTTATGCACATTTCATATTCGGAAAGTTGCTTTCACACCCATAAATGCTAGAAAACACTACTATTATAAAAGAAAAGTCTAGTTCTCTTATACCGCAGTGGCTGGGCACTCTCATTTACCAGTAGTTTCCACTAGGAAATGGATTTTTCAGCCCTGAGCACAAGTCCTCTCCTTCCAAAACAAAAACATACACAACCCTGCCTCAAAAAAAATACACCCCAAACCCTCAAACCTAAGCCAAACTAAAACACAGTTTTCTTTTTTTTTTGATACACCATGACTTAGGAAATTTAAACACCCCAACAGACAAGCAAAATAACCCACCTAAGTCACCTACCCTGCTCCTTCTACTTGGGAAAGGTGAAATAATGCAAAAAACCGTCTAAAACCATTAATCATCTGCCTCCAGATTACATACTTTTTCTTTTCCCAAAATTCCGTATTTTGTTAATACTTTCTTTCTTCAATAACCTTATTTCTGTTTTCTACTGCTGCCCATGCCACCGCCTTGGTGACTTTACAATTTTTCCAACATATTTCAAAAATCCAATGCCTCTTAGCAAAACATTCCAGTTTTGTTGTGCGGTTATTAATGCAAACATGCCTTTTTTTTTTTTCTCTTTTAGTAGCTTACAAGCATTCATTATAATACTAATATGAAAAATATCCCCGTCTTTCCACAGCTGACATGACTCCATCCCAGTGGTTTGACAGTAAAAGAAATACTTCTAATGTATACAAAAATATGGTTAAATGTTATTTTTCCGCAGTGTTGTAACACAGCCCTGTGAAGCTGGAAAAGCAGTAAGGCTATATAAACATATCCATTCTCTTTTCTATCCGGAATGCAAGTAATACAGTCTTAAGCACCCTACCCCTTTGAGCAGACAGTTCATGACAAAACAGTCAAAGTGACTGTTCCTTTTGTCCTTTTCAGAATAGCAACCGCTTCCTCATGGGTCACCCCTTCTAAACTCTGCCCATTCACAGCAATGATTTGATCCCCTCTCTTCAAGCGTCCATCTTCTGCTGCTGCACCCTGAAAAAATAAAACACATAACTGCACACTCATGCATGTCTTTTTCTCCTGCTACACTGTCCTTATGGTCTGAATAAAATGGATTCAATGCACAAAACCCCCTTAATTTTTTTTTATTTCCGATGACTCAAATACAGTCAATTGTAGTACAGCCTGCTAGCGCTGCAGTATGCCCTGCACTAAGTTTCACAACATCTAGAAATCAAATCTACAGGATTTTTATATTCCCTTAACCCTGTTCATCTAACTACTGTAACACTTAAACTCCACTGTCATAGAAGTAAAATTTTCAAGACCTGAGAGTGTTTTCAGCAGCTGGTATAAGAAGATCAGTAATCAATACCCAGCTCTGTACTCTTGATTTGTTTGGGATTCTTAATTCCAGTTTTCTCTGACTCAAGGCTGTTTCCTAGGGCAGTCCAAACTATCTAATCCACATCAGTACCTGAACTTCTCCAAAGGTCCAGACAGAGTTCAATTATTCTATCTTGGTCTACGTTCCAGACTGTCAGTCAAAATAAATAAAATAGTCCCTTATACTACCTGAAGAAAATATACTCTAAACATAAGGCAAGGGGGCTGTTTTTCTGAGTAAGTGCACAATTTCAGTTTTGAGAGTTGAAGAAGACTCTGCCATATGCAGAGTCCCATGCATTTGGAAATTCTGTATCTTCTTAAGAGTATAGCCTTCAAACAGTATGAGCATACTTTGACCAGCACTTGCACTAAGGACGAAAAGCTGTGAGAAACTGTGAAAATCCTTTGGCTTCAAACTCAGGCCATGACTTAAGATAGCAGCTACTGTGAACTAACTAATAAAATGACTGAACAAATTTACACTTACCTTCGCAAACACCGTCTTCACATAGATGGGTAAGTCTCCATGGGGACTGCCATAACCGCCCACAATACTAAAGCCTAGGCCGTCTGGTCCTCTATCCAGAGTAATCGTCTTGTACTGAGGAGGTCTAAGAACAAGAAAAAGAGTATTGCGATGTTGTCTGAACTTATGATTTAATATGTAGAATATTCAACAAAAAGCATTTTTCCTTTCAAGCTAAGCAATACATTTCCCTTTCCACTAAAACTACTAGCTTTTATTACAATGAACTGGCTATTTTAGTTCACATAAAACACTGTAACTCTCTAACATACTTGCTATTACTTAGAAGTGGCTATTTCAAACACCTCTTCCACCCAGTTCAGGGCATATGACCCACTAACAAATGATGAGTTTATGTTGTAAGATTTAATTGCACATCTCCTCCTCTAATATATGACTGCATATAGACCATTTATAGGTACATTTCCCCACATATACTTTGACTGTAAGAAATTTCAAAGTTCTGTCTTTCCAAGTAAATCTGTGTGCCTAAAGAACCCCCATTCTCTCTTCCCCTGTTCCTAGCAGAAAAATGCCTCAGATTTAGGATAGAGTTTGGGGTAAAACTTGCTTACACAGCTGTACCTTGCAGTATACCAGAAGCAGTATACCTTGTATACCAGAAAGGTTTGACGCTCCTGATAGCCTAGTGCTAGGAAGTACAATATGGAAACACAGGTACCGCTGTGGAAAGGGCCTTGCTGTTATAAGTCTGAGAAAAAACATTTTGGGTGTATCAATTAATTCTAGCTACCAAAGCTCGGTGAAACAAAGGAGGTTGTATTTACAGAGAAGAAACCACATCTTCATCGTAACTCTACATGGGGGGCAAAGTAAGGCAGCACAGAAAATTACATCAGGTAAAGTGCAGAAGAAGACCTGCAGCCTACAGGTCCCATGTATACCAAATGTGTAAGTCATGATTAAGTCAAACAATTATTTGCTACAATTTATGAGTTTTTTAGGCTGAGTTCCACCTAAAATAACAGGCTACAGAGGTTGTAAATTCTATAGTCACTGACCCTAAATCATCCTGAAAAATGCTGGTTGAAGTTAGTCCCACAAATGAAAGACTGGACGTAGGTGGATCCTGCTGCTGACCAGTTATGACACTCACTTCTCCTCCAGCTACAACCTAGGAACAGAGTTCGTAAACCAGTGAAAAGAGAGTTCTGACCCAAAAATAATTCATTATAGCAGCTGGCAAAATAGCATTCAGAAAATAGTCCAAATGTCACTGAAGATTTTTTACCTGCAGCTCAATAGTGCCTGAAGCATTTTTTAAGAGACTAACAGCTTGGGAGTGAGTCATGCCCTCAGTAGATGTTCCACAGATGCTAACAATCCTGTCCCCAACCTGCAGAAGACAGTGTAGAAAAATCTAACTAACAATAAATCAAGTTACATAGTTTTATTTGTCACTTTATTTCAACAATAGCAGATCTGTGTATTTACATTTAGCCAGATTTTATCAGTAATATAGGACAGGAAGAAAGAAATTAGCAACTGTTCAGAGTATGTTTTCTCTCTAAGGCAAATAATTTGTGAACTATGTAACGACCCAACACAAAAGTAGAAAATTCAACATCAGAATTAGCAAATTTCACTGGTTTAATGTATTCAGTGTAAAAAAGTAATGATGCTTTACAGAACGGATCCTAATACTCCAGAAATACACAGCATGTAAAAAGAGATGATTTTGCATGCCATGTGAAGACAGACACATCGAAGGAGTAAGTTATCATCAGAGACTGTATGTTTGAATTCATCCTGAAATAACACTGTCCATTTTCCAAGGACCGTAAGTCAACTTCAACCACCTCTGGTACAGATTGGATACAGTATGCGTGTAAGTGCTGCATCAGATAAGACCTCCCACTTTAAAGAACCTAAAAAGCACTATCTCTATCCTAAGGCAGAAAAGAATAGAAAACATGAGAGAGAAACCAGACTGCATACATACAGTTGCAGGAATGACCACCATGCTCATCAGTGGAGCTCACTTACAGAATCCATTCTCATACTTTTAATTTTCACAAGATGACTACCTCTATAATCCAAGATTGGTTTAGGGCTTCCTTCCCAAAGTTAGTACCTTTCAGAAATTACCTTTTACCATGCTACCAACCTGAATTACTGTTTTGTCAATCCAAACAGCAAAAATTCTTGTTACAGCCAGAAGCACTTATGACTGTTATCATTAAACTGCTGATTTATTGCCTGCCTACAGCAATTACTGTGCATTACTCCTGCAATCTTTACAACTTTCTTAACAATTAACTTACTCTGAGTTTCTGAGTCTGAGCTGCAAGTCCATTTGGATGCATCATGGCAATAAATATAGGAACATCTCCAAGAGGACTTCCTACACCTCCAGCAATGCTCACTCCTAGTGAATCTGCAGGGCCCTGTTATTGTTATGAAAAAAGGATTAGATTTTTCTGAAAAGAAAAATACATGCAAAGAATTGTAGGCTTATCTCAAAAAAATACTAAAGCTCATAACTTAGGAAAATCACAACTCCTATGCCTCAAGCCATTTTTAAACTAATACACTTTGCATCATTTAGAGAAAGCACAGAGAGCACAATATATGCTTCTTCCTATCAGTGGTAGGTGACAATTTGCTGACTTAGTTGTATGTTTTATCTTAACCAAACAAAATACTTACAGAATTTACCATCAGACCCTTAATGTCAGCACAGAAAGTCTTGGAAAGGAAAACTGGACAGATGGGATTGCTTGTCCTTAATATGGTGTATTCCACTCTCCTATTATGAAACTCCTGAAGACTAGAATTAATCTTTATGCTCCCCCTAGTGTCCTATTGTTGAAGAAAAAACCTAGCTGCTCAATACCATACAACAACCTACTACCTAACTGTGAAAACTGCTACTATAAACTGTTATTTGCAGATTCTACTGTAAAAAGAGAATGGCTAAATACAATCCATGTAATCAAGTGAACCAGATGCCAGGTAAAGTCAATTGAATATAAATATTTTGGACAATCAGAAGCAGTCTGTGATTCAGATCTCACGCTCCTGTAAATAAGGAAGTCGACTGAATTGTACAGTTGAAAACCCGGCAGCTGTCATGTAAGAGTCTACCCATTAAAAATATTTGTGGAGAAAAATATAAAATACCAAGCAAGGGGTTTGCAACTTTGGTACAGTTCCCCTGACTTCACGAAGCGGAGTCTGGATTTAACTCTGTTTAATGACAGTAAAGCTAGGTCTCATCATCTCTTACTAATCCTTCCTCCTTTTGCTTTCAAAACAGGTCACAAAATGCGATAGCATAAATTGCACTGATTGTACATAAAAATATAGGCAGTGGAGATCATACAGTCCTTACTTGAAAAGACAGGCAAATTAATCAGTCATTGCCACATCAATACCTCTCTCAAAATGATCAACAGAGCCAGATTTCTTCCCTTCTGTAAACACACCATTCACAACATCTACAAAACCTGTTCCTTATATATACTACTTCACGCTCTAACTTACCTTTTTTATTTCAACTGTTCTTAGTCCCTGTATTTCAGAAGTTGCTGCCAAATGAATGTTTAAAAAGAAAAGTTAGACTAGCTTTTTTACGAAACTTTTCCATTAAAGATATCCAAACCAGTACGATGATTCTATCTTTCTGCCGGTTTATTAAAGACATACATTTTAAGCAGATTTTGAAAGTGGATGTCATTAAATTAATAGGACTTAAATACTTCTAGAATGAGTGAAAAAGTAATTTGTTTTCTCCATTTAAATAACTTTTGGAATAAGACTGCAAAGCATGGTCAAATAGAACAGAAAAAAACTATTATTTGCTAGCAATACATTGGTCAGAAGTAACTTTGTTCTAAATTTGAGCATAAGACAGCTATTCCACATGTATTCTAATTTAACTACAGAGTACCTGGATTTCTATGAATAGACATCTTGACTGAAGACGTATTTAGATTAAATAGAAAATTATGGCTCAACTTAGATTCTAAACTGCTGGTATAACAAGCTGTTAATTTCTTTTATAAAAAGCTATTCAAAGATATATATATGATATACTGTACAATAACCACCCCTGCAGTGTTTTAATGACTAAGGAATCACTTTCAGACCTAAAATACATAAGGACAACATTTTAGAGAAAATGAAAGATCTCAGCTATCAGTTCACATGTATAAAATACCGAAAGCACCAAAGAAACCTTACTGGTATTCTTCTTTAGACCACTTTCAAAGACCTCAGGAGCACTGGACCCAGAAACTGGGACACTGAACGATGAGAGACTGCCACTTCCTTCGCTGACCTAAATACAGTGTTAGACTGAAATTAGAGAGCAGCTTTAGACACCCAACTGTAACTACTGTATTCAGCAGATTTTCCTGTATTTTACTTTTTCTGTGCCCAGTTAAAGCTGACACAGTGAACCTCCACATATTTATTGGTCAATCTAGAGGGCTCCTTGTTTGAAAAATTATTAGACCAACAGAGATTGCACGACTACCACCCCATGCAATGTTTTGAAGTTCTCCTTCTGAGGGCTTGACTGTGCCCTTTTATTTGCACGTTCTATCAACTCATAGAGTTGCAAAAAATTAGCCATGATTATCAAGGAAGGACAGAATACAAAAGACAGATCTTTATAAATCCTCATGTGTACTCTCACGTTCACTCACTGCACCATCTAAACAAAGATTAGTCTCTCCACTCAATTTCACCTGCACAATTTCCAGAAATATTTTCACTATACCTGCAGGGCAATATAAAGGAACAACATGGCTTCCAGTGAGACTAGTTCGCTGACTGTTACAGACTCTTCAAAACATTCAATACTGTGAGTTTCTTCTTACTTAACAACTTAGATAAGACTGCCCAGAGCCTACATGTTTTTATTTGTTTGGCATTATCCATTTTGAAGAGAGCCTAACACTTCAGTGTTATCCAGTCTTAACCTGACCACTTCAAACTGTTTAATTATCATTTGTTGTAAAACTATTTATCTGCAGTATCTGATGATCTGTATACCCAGTTTATAGCCACAGAAAGTTCAAAGGTAACTTGTGAGCTCTCAGAGATATAGCTCCTACTGGAGAAAATCAGAATGTGAGCTGCTACCATGTGTGCATTCCTGCGTACAAACTGATGTGAGTTTGTAAAACACCACCATTAGACCAACAATAAAACAAACTTGAGAGAAGCCTGATGGAAAGGCTGCAGATTTCCTGCTTCTGATGACCAAGATTATGGTAAGAATACACAAGGAGTGGAGAAATTCACTAAGTTTACTGAAACAATACTCTATGGCATGCCAAGCACTCCTAAAGTAACAAAGAGGTTTAAAGTCCACTTCAGCTTCTTCTGGTATCAATGAGAATCAGAGTTCTCTCTGCTTTCCAGACTGGAGCCATAAAAACCAGACTAGGCAACACAGCAAAGCTATTTCTGGAATACATTTTTGTCTGGATTATGTCTTTAACAGATACAATATGCTACAGTGAACATATAAACAGTTACTGAAAAGCTGCAAAGTAAATAAAAACTACTTTACTTCATCTTGGATCAGGTATGTGCAAAATCACTGTCATCCATTTAACCATTTAACCAAATATTTAACCATTATTTCTTCCAAACTAAACAGTTTTACAGTTACACACCTGGCTGCTCTGGGATGTTCTCCTCTCGGAGTGGAATGGACCAGCTTTTATTCTTCCGACCTCTAGTCTTACTGTACCTAATGAACACTAAAGAACCAGTCACTTATAACACATCTCTTCTGTCTACAACATCGAAGCCTATGACAATATTTAAGTCACTTATCAGATGGTCGAAGAAGAAAAAAATATGGACAGAGGGTAAAATAACGGGCTAACAACCCTGCAATGAACACTGAGCAGAGAGAGCTCATGGCAGAATCAGAGCCACACAAACTTAGTACACCGTGATACTCAGTACTGAGCAAGGTACTTTTTGGATTAACCAGTACTACAATACAGATGTGAAAATTGCACAAGATGACTAATTCTGTCATCTTTCACTTAACAGGGAGTAGTTTTTCCTTCTCAATTGTAATGCCAACATATATTTTCACAATGGCATTTTTCAAGGAATAATGAAATTGACTATTTTCACAATAAGCACTAAAAATAGTGTTGATGTGACTGAGAACATGTCATTTAAACTGGTAGGTAGTCATCTCTCTCCTGCTCTTGAAATTGTCTGTTACTCTGGATCCAGAGCAAAATTTGGGCAGGAGGTTTTCCAAACATCTATCTGTAGTTAAAGTGATGTTTCTGCATCTCACTCTCAACAGGAAGCTGAGCGATACGAAATGTTTGCATATTGGAAAATCCTTTCACTACTCTTTAAGCTTTTAATTATATTGTTATACACATGAAATATACATTAAATGCATATCTGGGTAGAAAATTCACCCCACAAATATTTAGAAACCAATACATTAGGCTGATTTTGGAAACAGATAGATAAGTTATTACCACAAACATTTAGAAAACTGGATTTCCAAAATACTACAAGTATTGTCAAAAGAAGAGACTACCTATCCGCAACATATTCAAATACAGAAATCTCAAGGTTTTGTTGCGATTTTCCTACTCCTTCTTTCTTCCACTGGGAAGCTGTTAGTATGAACTCCTGTATCCAAATAACTTAATATCATATAGGTTTGCCTTTATTTATCATGCTTTAGCTGTATTGCCCTAAGAGAGGTTCATGTATTTGTCAGGAAATTCACAGTAAGAAATAGACCAGTATATCAAAACCAACAACAGGATACATCCATTCAAATAAGGTTTCCATACCTCATATCCTGTTGCTATTCTCTTAAGGGTGACACTAAAAGAGATTAATTAATAATTTGCCTTTTATTTTTTAAATAATGTTGACTTCTCTATGTCCTGGGAAAGACTTGATCAAAGCTCAAGCAAACCCATTCTTTCCTGCTTGTATGAATTGACTCATATTAAACCACATGGAAAACTCTTACCTAAATTGGAAAATTGAGGAAGTAATCTAGGTACCTAAAATTACCACACCCTCACATAAAATGCAAACCCACAAATGAGATTTAAAAGTTGCAATATGTGAAAGTGGGAGGTAATACTTTCCAACTGAATTTGTGAATAAATCAATTCACATTTAGTTTTATGACGGCTTTCTCTCTCTTCCCATTTGACAAACCTGTAAGTCAAGTGAGGGGAAAAAATAATCAGATTTCACATGTTTCAGGGATACTTACAAAGAAACACTGCAAGAACAGCTGGAATTTTCAGACTGATGGGCACGTTCTAGTGGTCTCTACTTAATATATATTGTGATTTTCCAAAGATTATAAATAATTTTCTAGTAAAATACATTTCACACAATTCAAGAAAATTCGCTCCTAGATCTTGCTCTTGTGAATGAAAACAAAACTGATATCTGAACTAAAAATGGTGACGCCTACATGTGAGTGATAGTGCTTTACTCCATTTACACTGCATGAATAAAACAGAATTGTTAACAATAATATATTTGAGGTATTTTAAAAGCCTTATTTCTCAGGGTTAGGACAATTAATTACAAGTGCTTCTGAGTGGTATGAAGTCTTTAAAACACGAATACACAAATGGTAAGTGGGAACCAAGACTCTTCAATTAGATATTCAATTGAATGCTTGCCAAAATTAAATAAATTTTCCAAATAAAATGGCATTTTAATATAGAGGAGCTGTAAAAGTGCATTATATGAAGAAGAAATGCACTGTCCTATATAAAGTAAAGTATCAGGTAAGAATGTAAAAGTACTTTACCCCAGAAGAGTATATTAATGAGTTCACTATCGGAATACAGACCCCAGTTCTGGCATTCTCACTCACAGGCACATGCTGAAAATACAGAAGTGCTCCTACCCCTCCTTTTTAACTTCCTGCCCTGCGCCACCCACATGCCCCCCCCCCGAAAAACAAAATCCAAACCAACCCGCAAACCCTCAAGGAAATACTCAAGAACTGCAAAAGTATACCTTTGAATGTTGAGTGCAAGTAAGCATGATCATGTGTCTGTGTATCCAAGTGTCAGCTATGAGTAGTGGCTGTTAATTTTTTTCCAGTGGAATGGTTTTCCATTGGAAAATGCTGACTCGATAGAATTCTTACCATGTAGCAGGAATGTCTCAAGACCTTGGATGGAAAACAGACAAGCTGGCTGACCAGCTGGAATTCCTGCCAGACCACAGGAAATGCTGTATATCTGACTTCATTCTGATTTGGAAACAGGGGGAGGACGTGAGAAGCACAAAATGTATTGAGAACAGAAATTCTGGTTCCAAGAGCTGCAGGTAGGACTTCACTTCAGTTATCTTTGTGAGAAAGCAATTTCTTACACTAGATGCCTTGGTCACTGGAAAATGCATTATAGTATTTAATGCATGTAAGGTGACACCAGACATACACAGGAAAAAAAAGATGAACATTATCAACTAGGAAAGTAACCACTTTTTGGCACAATTAATCTGATACTCTCCATTATTTAAAGTCAGTTCTGCATATCTGTCTAAAAAATGTGAGATAATTAACCAGTTATCAGTTTGTTGGAGAAAATACAGTGTTAAGTTTTAGGTTGTTCTACTGGTCTTCTATTACCCTATAAATATATGGCACTCTGCATGACCACTACTCCCATTTTCATCAGGCAAAGTGTCAAAATCTGAACACTCTAGACTGCAGAAGGCTTAAATTTGGATCCACAGGTCATTCTCACTGACATCTCAATAACAGTCTGAACTCAGCCTGAATAAAACTGAACTGGGTCTCAACTCTTCACTTTTATCCACCTCCTCTTTTCCCAATACCTTTAGCAAAGCTGCAACAGCCTCCTGGTTAGCATTTCGAACATCTTCTCCATTCACTGTCAATATCTGGTCTCCTTGCATCAATCTCCCATCCGCATCTGCTATTCCTCCTTTCACGATGTCTGACACAAACACCCCCGTATCATTTCTGCAAACACACACATGGAATTTGCACTATAGTATTGTTTGAGGGCCATTTTTATGGCTTGCTGTTGGGAACACAATGAACATTGTCTCATTATTCTCTTGAGTAATGTTGGCCTAGGTCCTCTAGAAATGGCCAATTTGCTTAGGCACGAAAATGACATGTATGGCCTTCAAGCCCATACGACCTGAGCACCAGACCCCAGCAGAAATATAAACATGCCCAGCATGTTGCAGACATTGACTCTCCAGGTACATTCATACCTTTTCCCAACAATACTGAGGCCAAGGCCTTTGCCGGGCTTCTTTTGGAGCTCTATATTGAGTACATCATACATGTCTTCCTCCTTGTACTGGGCCTCATCTCTGTACACAGTCAGACGAACTTTTTGAGGAGTCTGTCGGAGGACATTTATCGCTTCATCATGTGTGGCATTCCTCAGGTCAATCCCGTTCACCTGCAATGAAAGTATACAATGATAAAGTGTGTAGGACCTTCCAGCAAACAAATAGAAGATGCCTAGCTAGCAAATGACAACAAAAATGACCAAAGAAACCACCACACCTCCAATATCTGGTCCCCAGCCCACAGTCTCCCATCTTTAGATGCCGCTCCTTCTTCATATACTTCATGGATAATGATTGCTCCCTGTAGATAAATAAAATAAAAATAAACTGCATGTTGAAAGAAAACACCCTACTTTGAACCAAGAACAACTGAAAATTCCTACTGTAATTCATCAGTGATAAACAAAACAGTCAGATGCATGATGAACAAATTACCACAATATTTAAAAAGTTCATTTATACTTTCAATTTAAAAAGTATCTTTTCCATTTTTTTTTCCTTTTTTTTTCCTTGAACTGATATCATTGGTATTTTGCTATAAATGCTACAGAAACAAATGCAGAAAAAACCTCTTCTATCAGACATTTTAATTTCATTATTGTTACTTCATTTGAGTGACACATATATTTTTTCAACCAACCAGCAAAGTGTCTGCTCCTCCAACAATGCTCAGACCAAGACCAGTCCGCCCTTTCGAGATATCAATGGTTGTTTCACATCCAGGAATGATGGGACAAGTAGCTGGGTCAGAGGCTAATGTGGCTGGAGTTGAAGATCTGCTTGTGTCTAAAACAACAATTTAACATCCTGGTTATAGTAAGAGGACTCAATATTAGAAAAGTGACGTTAAAACAGCATTTTGAGAGTCCATTGACACTTCTACACCAACAGCTGAACAGCTGACCTACAGAGAACGATGCTGCTGACTCTCCCTTCCCCTCAGACAAGTACTATCCTGTAGATTTAATTGCAGTTGTCCTGTTTTCATACAATCAAATACCTGGGTCACAGGCCAGATAGCCAAAGAAGCTATTGTACACAACAGACTGTACTTGGGATAGAATTTAATTTAAACAGCTATACCAACAACTATGCAATGTAGATCAGAGATAAATGAAGTATATAGTATGTATTAAATACACAGATTCAAGGATGTTAGCCCTGCACTTTTGCAAAGGGTCAAGTCAAGATCCATCTAACTAAATATTCCATCTCCGACTCAGATCTGTACCATGAAAAAGAATGTTAAGTATGAACCAAACAGAGTGGTATTTCACAAGGCCAGCAATTCATGCTCAAGTCAAGGGGTTTATACACATCATTATGCTTACTGGCCATCAAACAGAACTTTTTACCCCAGTCCAACTTTTAACTGGCTACTGACACAGCTTTTGGAAGCAGTAAGTTTCATGGTGTAAACATCTATTTTCATTGTACAAATATATATGGTGTCCTTCTGTAGCAATTTATATGTAAATTCAGTATCTTTGATATGTCAAAAATGGATCTTTGCTTCAGTATTTTAGTCAGCTCTGCATCCTTCACAGAAAAAAAATGCTGAAAATACTAGGAAGGGATATTGTGTAGCAACTAATGGAAAGAATCAGCAATCAAAACATCTGGGAAGTTCCAGTTATCTCTATCACTCATGTCCTCTGTGCTTTAAAGTTAAACCAAAATTACATTTTTTCCAAAAGGTAAAAATAGGCTTCAAAATCTTCTTGAGGCACTTTAAAAGGGCACTGATTAAAAGAAGTTCCTCTGAAACTAACAGAGGACCTGGCCATTCAGAAATACGGATTTGTGTTAGATAAATACTTGGGTATAGCGTGAACAATAGGTCCTGCAGGAACAGTAAGCCTCAAAACCAACAGTCTTGCCCTTTGAAGGGAACCAGAAGGGAAACTGATAACTTTTAAAGGGTAAAGCTTCTGTGCGAGTACAGAACACGTTACTCTACTGTTCTGTTATGGAAGTTCTTCATGTGTATGATGATGAGCAACTGCTCATGCTTAGTTCGAGCTAAGTAGGTGTCATAGTTTAGGCTGGACTGGCCAATAAACAAACAACAGATGCTCTCTTTAACCTCTCTGCCTTCAAAGAAGAGAAAGAATGAGAGAGAGAGCGAGAGCTTATGGGTTGAACAGGGAAGTAAACTATTTTAGTGATATATTATTAATAAAACAATGGAAAGAAAATATAATAATATTAACAAGAAAATAATGAAATATATAGTATATATACAAAATCTGAGCTCCCAGGATGACAATCAAGTCACCAGAAGGCACTGGGGAAGTCCCAGACTGGACTCATCAACAGATGGAAACTGGATTCCAGATGTGGATTCAGGAATGCATGGATTGGGATCAAAGGCAGACAAACAGAGTCCTCCTCAGACACCAAACACTGAAGAAAGAGGCTGACCCTTTGATCCCTCAGCTTTTATACTGGTCATAATGCACATGAGATGGAATACACTGCTGGTCAGTTTGGGGTCACCTGTCCTGTCTGCTCCTCCCTGCAGGTGAGACCCCTTTATGCTCTTCCGTTTCTGACCCCCCAACTTGGTACGTAATAAAGTTAGCTGACCTCGGTCGTTATAGCAGTAAGTACAAGCAGGAGCCTCTCCGCATGCCATTTCTTGGTATCAACTATAAACATCAGACTTTATCTGCTAGAAGCAGACACTGTCTGAAATATGTGCCACTAATGTCAGAGAGTGCAATTAGCCAGAAGAGACTTAACTGAAAAGTAAAACTACTGAAAAAGAAATAGGTTCTGTTTTACCTCAAACCAGAACAGTAGGGGAGTCAAGGCTTAAGTATAATTCTGTCCAGAAGGCATAAAATGTACATGATATACATGAACTGAAGAACTGGAAGGGAGTCTTGGTATGCAAGTTTGACTTCAAGTTAGCTGCATCAGTACTGGGGGAAAACTGGCCTACATAGCACTGCTGGAAACACCAAAGTTGGGTAAAGACGTAGTAGAAATCAGACCAGTAGTGAAGAGGTAGTTAAAGATGCGTTGCTTATTTGGAAGGAGTCTGTGCAGAGAAAACAAGGTGCAAGGGCAGCCAAAAGGTGGGCTTGGTAAAAGAAAGTGAAGGAATAAATTATAAAATCAGGCAGAGAACCAAGAGGAAGGAGATTTTCCAATAGTTTGGCTGTGGATGCTTGTTAATGGTAGTGAAGCTAAGCTGCAATCACAAATCCCCAGAATGATGGAGGGAGCACTGCTGATATCTCCTCAGGTCTTTATCCCTAGGACTTGCTGTGGCAGGGTGGAGATGGAAGGGATAGACTTGGACAAAGCCATAGATTTTATCCTAAAACTAAATGCAGAAAGGAAGACAACAGAATTATCACCTAGTAGGTCTCCAGTGTGTTTCCTAAGATTTCTTTATAGTAGTATAATTGCGTGTCAATACTACGGCTAGCAATAAGCAATAGAAACGTGAGTCAGTAATACTTGCAGTGATGTACATACAAATTAACTGTGATGTGTGCATTACTCAATTAAGTTATTATTAGCTTCTTAATAGTGTGTTGCTTAACCAATAACTATCATCAATCAATCACATCTTGACTCTCCACTCTAAAATGGGAGAGTCCAACATGGCTAGTCATAAATGGCAAGATAGCCTAAACCATTCCTCTCTTCCAGGAAAGATGATGTGACTTTTCTCCCTCATTTAAAGGAATATCTCCCCCTCAGTTCTAAAAAACCGTGACAGAGGGACCTGCTGCACAGCTTTCGGGAGGGAGAAGGAAATCCCTCCATCCTCCCACTCCTACAACAGGCCAGCAGGAAGGCAAGAGGTAGGTCTTCGGTGTGGAGCCTCACTGCTTTATTTAGATGGATCTGTAATCCAAAAGTACTAGAAAATGCAACCGAGAAAACAGCTGAGTGCATACAAAAAGAGAAACCTGTTTACAAGCTGGGTCTTCATTTTTATGTCACAACCCCAGTGAAGACAGAAACACAAGCAGAATCTTACTTTTGACTGGTTCTGGTTCTGGTGAGCTGGAAGAGGGGGCAGTTGTTGGCGGCTGCATATTTCTCCTTTCTGCTGGGGCAGTGCTGGAAGGGATTGGTGCTGCAGTCAGGCTATCCGTCTCTGCTGAGTTGATTGTAAGCCTCACCATAGTTTTGGATGTCTTCAGGAGACTAATAAACTGAATGATAAAGAGAAAAGCTGGTGAAGCATGTAACTGGACTGTTCAGTTGTAAAACAAAAATAAAGCAGAAGAAGGGATACTGAAAAACCTGCAAAATTAATTGCGACCCCACAGAAAAGACACCAAATCCTCCCGAGACTTTTACATTTCAGTAGAATTATTTTCAGAAATTACATACTCAATCTCTCTGTCTCTTCTTCCAAAGCCTACCTACTTCCCTGCAGACAGCTTCACTATCTCTTACTCATTTACTGCTTCAGAGACTGCAGCGCATCAAAGAGTAAGATGGATGCTCTCCTAATTGGCCTTTAACAAACAGAAAGTAATCTTTTCATGCCTAAAGAGTCACTTTTCTTGGTAGTAAGGCAGGTGCTAGAAAAAAGTCCTCCTTGATTCATTACAGAACCCAAATTGAGTTTGCAGAGCTATAAGTTAGGAATAAATGTTGCTATTCAGGAATGGAGGTAGTATTCTCCCAAGGGTTGAAATACCGGGCTTGGAATATAATGAAGCCATTATTACAGACACTCCCTATGTATAGGGACAGTTCATGACCTGATTTACCACTGATGCAACTCACCCATGTAAACTTACACGTTAATTTTATTGGTTCTAATACTTCTAAAGTGGAGTAGCTATGAAGAGTCATTATTCAGCTACAGTTCACAGCTTTTATCCCACAACTAAGTGCCTCTCAGTCATCAGATCTGAACCACAGGGGGGGAAAAAAAAATCACATTTGTAGCACAGAGAGGTATGATTCATGTAGTGTATTAATGTAAAATAGCAGCTGAGCTTTAAATTCAGGCTTTAGCTTATTCTGCAGTACTTTCCTTATCCAGACAATGCCTGTTGATTCCTTTGGTTCTTTAGCCAGCTTTGAAAATGCAGTCATGAGTACAGTCATGAAAGCCTCACTGGTTTAAGACACAATCACCTCCTACAGTAAGTGGTGTGGTTTCTGCAACATTCCTGACACTTCAGAAGCACCTTTTCCACTGGATATCCCACAACAATTTCATCATCCACTGCCAGGATCTGATCTCCAACTTTGATTCGTCCATCCTGGAAAAAGCATATAGTAAAAATATGAGCTCTGGATGCTACTCAAAAAACCATTTTTTCATTCCCTATTTGGATTTTAAATGTTCTCACACCTTTGCTGCTGCACCATGATCTGTTAAGCTCTTAATAACTACTCCATTAACTGTGTCTTCTTCACTAATGGCAATTCCAAAGCCTCCTTGATCCTGGGGCAAACAGAGAGAGAGAAATGCAAATGCTTAGGTACTGTGTTTATCAAAATGTTAGAATACATTCACTAAAGACTAGCAAACCCTGCAGACCTAACAGAAGTTTGGGTTTTCAAAGTATCAATATTTTTAATTAATTTATTTCTGAAATAGTTTGCCAAGCTACAAACAGTATAGTGGCTACCAGGATAAATCTGAAATACTTTTGAATTCAAATCCACTCTTTTGAAACTTACATGGTCAATTGTGATTCAGTTGGTAAACTCATAAATAGGAATAAGAAACACAACATATTTGGAAACTACAAACTGAAGCAAATAAAACTTCATGACATAGCTTAAATTCATTATTTGGAACTACAGAAAAAATACACAGAGGATGGGAAAACACAGAGCATGGAAAACAGTATGCTCTTCCTGTGAAATTATTAAATGTTTGTGGCAGAGTGTAAATTCCCTACTGCTTTCACCTAGAATTAAATCATCATAGGATACCATAACCTATAAGATACCCTCCTGGTTAGTAATGGGAGGCAAGCTGCCTTCCAAGCAGAAAACTTAGTCCACAAGTCTCTATCCTTATTGTCCACTAAATGCAATTGGCTTCTCCATGTCAACAAGCAGGAGTAGCATTCTTCCACCCTCATTTGGCAGCTTCAAAGTCACAGAACATCTGGCCATTTTCTCCCAGCTGCACAATTTCCACTAAGTATGTATGTTGTTTGGGGGGATTTGGTGCTTATAATCTGCTAGTTCATTTACTTTGAACAACTAAGGCAATGATTTTACCTGAGTCACCACCAGAAACTGGTTACCAAAAGTTCTGCAAATAGGACAAGAGGCCACTTCTTCCAGGGATACAGGCATTTATGTGAAGTTAAAGAGAGTCACGAGGTTGCCAAAGGCAGTTACATCAGGAAAATCATAGAATGAATCATAGAATGGCTAGAGTTGGAAACGACCTTAAAGATCATCTAGTTCCAACCCCCCTGCCATGGCCAGGGACACCTCTCACTAGAGCAGGTTGCTCAAAGCCCCATCCAGCCTGGCCTTGAACACTTCCAGGGATGGGG
>KZ505639.1:2586477-2614686 GCA_002844005.1 Limosa lapponica baueri | reverse complement strand
CTGTGGCAGTATTGTAAAAGGCCACCAAATTTGTCAGGCACGATTTGCCCTTGGTGAAGCCATGTTGGCTGTTTCCAATCACTTCTTTATTCTCCATGTGCCTTAGCAAGGATTTCATGAGGATCTGCTCCATGAACTTTGGGGGGTCCATTCACAAAACTTTGGGGTCCATTCACAAATAGGAAAAGAAAACTTCTAGATAGCTCTATCCTGACTTCCAGTAAAAGACAGTTTGTTCGCCATAAGAGGGGCTCCATTACAAAAAAGCAAGCTAATGAATATAAATGTGGCTGATGTAAATTTAATTTTCAGCACATACCTTAGGGAGTTCCACATACTGAATGTTTTTACATGAACTGAAGTCAGAACAAGCACTGGAGTTTGCAGCACTGATATCAATCTAACAGAAAATGAAAATGTAGCTGTCAGCAACTATATTCAACATTTTGCACCACAACAAAGTAGCACACAAACATTTAAAGTGGGTCTGATCATTTTCTGGTTACCTTTGAACTGCTATAACCCTATTCACAGGATTATTAAGACTTACTTCATAGTTTAGATGAACATAAAATAAACTAGAATTGAGCACAGATGCACTAAGTTTAGCAGTTTTACTAACATCTCATTTGTTTTTCCCTTGGGTTACTTTTCCTTTTTTAGTAATTGCTACACAGAAAAGGCACTCCTCTACCCAGAACAATGTTAGTACCTCAGTCAAATGAGAAAAATAAAAATTTACTTTACCTCTTGATGTTGAAGTGTCCCTGAAATGCACTGTGAACCCTCTACTGACTTTGAAGGGCAAACAGCCATCTGATTTACTGCATCTTTACTTCTACAATAGATTCAGTTAAAGAATGAAGTAAGCATGTAGTAATACAGCACCATACTTCTTAGAAGAAGTTTAAGTCTAGTGCTTTCTTTTACTTTATTTCTGGCACTCACAATGCAAGTATCAGAACAGAAAACTCAAGACATAGTTAACAACTACTAGGAACTGGGTTCAAAAACACATCTACCTTAGCAAAATTAAAAATAAAACAGAAACACTCTGAAAAACTTGAGCATATTAAAAATAAAACTTTTTAAAAACCTTTAACCAGAACTTACCTGATAAAGATTATTTTTACTTTAGATGGTGCACATTTGATTATTGAGGAAGCATTCTGATGAGTCCTTCCATAGAGTATTTGCCCATTTATCTATATAAAGGAAGGTTGCAATTATTTCTCAAAATATTTTAATTCCCTTAAACTAATTTTTAAGCCTTAAAAAATCCCAATATCCCACATCACTGGCTAAAGCAGCAACTGTATTAAAGTAACAGAGTATGTTGTGTCCTGCTTTTACTCCCTTCTTCCAGTAAAGAATTCCTTATAGTTTTGATTTCAGACTAACACTGTCACAGTGCTAAAAATGTTATTCTCCGAGTTATACTGGGTTGACTTGGCACATCATTTATTTCCACTTGCCATGGATTACCTCATGACTGATGTGGTGATAAAGCAGGGCCATGGGAAATTCTAACCATAACAAATAAATGAATTACTTATATCCAGCAACAAGATTGCTATTATTTATTGAACCTTAGCTCTGAGCCGGGCACTTTATACACAGGAGTCTGAACACTAGTGCATTTACAATCTGAAGATTTGACCTGACAATCATTGTGCTCATTCGGGAGAACAGACTCCTTGAAACTCCCTGAAGGTCCTACGATTCAGATACAATTGGAGGTACCAGTGTGAATTTGTAGAATAAATTTGGTCACATTTTATTAATTGCATTTGTTCTTGGAAATGAAAAGCTGCAGTGCGGAAGTCCATTTTAAGAAAGGGGAAATGACTGGAAAACACAAAGGGAAAATAATGCAACACACATTGATGTAGTGCTAATATAAGCAAAGAAGCAGTGAACAGTGAGCAACAGATGCAAGACAATGAACTGAGGGTTAAGGATAACAGCAATCGCTCAGCTCCCACATAGGCTGTATCCACCAGGCATGGTCATAAGGATATTGAGCCCTATCAGTTACACTGGAGGTGACAATGTAGACGCAGCACTGCTTCCAGTGTTTGCCATGGGCTTGTGAAGAACCAAGTCAGCTGGACGATGGGGCATGGCCCCCCAGAGCTGATGGACACCCACTTGGGAACGTCTGGAGCAAGCTCAGATGTCTCCTCTCAGAAGAGGTGAGACAATCTCTTAGCATCAATTCGCAGGTTTACAGTGTGGACAGTAAGAAAGAAACCATATGACAGCAGACTCAGATATATGTGTCGCAATGTGTTCTGAGGATACTCAGCATCTGCAACATCAAGGTTTTAAAAACAGACATTTTAACTGATTCAACAGAACAGTCTAGAAAGTAACAATGGACTCTGCAACTAACAGGTCCCTCCATGAGGCTAGGTCCACAGTGCCACAAATCCCTAAGTTTCTCTCTTAGTCTGCAACTGCCAACCTACACTGTTTACTCTCTCTGTGTCTCCCTCAAGCTTTTTTCAGTCTCACCATTTCCTCCCTGTACCATCTCCCCAGTGCATCCTCAAACACACCTCCACATACACTTTTGAAGTTACACAAAGCATTTCTGCAAGGGTAATGTTACCTACTACTATCAGAAAGAATGGGAGAAGCTATAGCACAGAATACCTCTGCAAGTATCATCAACTGAACTGTGGTAATATAAAAATATCCCTTATGGTCATATACATACGGGAATGTTAGCTGCACATTCAGCAGTTGCGTCCCTCCACCAAAGCCACTAGAAAACAGCTCGAATGTATCATGAGATAGAAGTCTGTAATACAAATGGATCCGTTCCTGTTTCCCCAATTTAATTTCCATGTTTTTGTTACACAACATAAAAACATTCTGATATTACCACACTTCCAGTGGACAGAGAAGAAATTCGAAAGTCTGAAGCACTCCACAGATGAATGGAGTAAAGGACTTCCACTATTTTCCATGGTCTGCAATGTATTGCCCTTCCATACATCTTTGTAACCCAGAAATTGATACCATCCCCCATTTTTATCCATTTTAAATACACTCACATCTTTACTTAGTACTATTACAACCAGAAAAAAAAAAACCCAGCTGAAAATATTTGGCATACACCAGAATTAAAATCTGCTAGTACAGTAATGTCAATTTGGGTATCTTGGGGATTTCAAAATCAACTGAAGAATATACATATTGCAGGTAGAATCTAATATTTTAGTGCATTTTGCATCAGTAGATTTGAGTATAAGTTACAAAAACTCACCTCTAGTAACTCATCTGCAATCTGTAACCTGCCATCTTTGCCAGCTGCTCCATTTGGATCAATTCCCACTATAAAGACACTCATCCTGGAACGGTCTTTGTTACCAGCAAGACTAAGTCCCAGGCCTGTCCTTCCTTTTTCCAGCTCAATCATGTGTAGCTCTCCTGGTAGATTTCCATAGCGCTGCATGATCTTTTCTAAATGTAAAAGTGCGAGCAGCAGAGGATGGATTTACATTAGAAAGTTTTACAGGACACCTAGAGAGTCAAGATCAGTGTCCAGTGGACAGTTATCTGACAGAAGAATCCCAAACTGGATGAGAAAATTTTAAGTGTACATCACACTATCTTTGAAGCTAAGCCTTAGATGATTTATAACAGTATTTCTAGTTCGTTGTTTTCCTTCTAACTTCAGAAACCATTAAAACTTCTCTTAAAAAAGAAGACTTTTCACACGTAAAAGCAATTATCCTCCCTCCAGTAACACCTTCAGGTAACAGACACTATCACATCAATCACTGCCATCAGTTACCTAGAGTACACTGGAAGTCTTCAAGTAGTTCTGCATGTGAAACAGTGAATTTGGACCACAGAGGAAAACAGAGATGAAGAAGAACAAATTAGTTTTATATTTCACTATGTGGATCTGACCATGCACAACTGAAAGCTGGCAGCAACACTTAACACTCAAACCACAAAGCACATGAGAATGAAGTAGTTCAAACTGGATCCCCCAAATCTTCTTCTACAGTGCTATTTCAACACTTGAGTATTCAAACATTAGGATAAACTTACTCCAGCTATAACCGAACTCATCCTCCTTCTCCACATCCTCTGGGACTCTGCTAGAAGATGACTGTGTAGCATCACAGCTCATTCCTGAAAATGCTGAAGGAGGGGGCAGAGGCAAGTTACAAAGCGAAGTCTTTTCTGGCTCTAAATCAGACTGACCAAATGCCTGTGGAGAATAAGAAAAATACAGTGGCTAAGCAGATGCAGAATCTGTGTAGGGCAAAATAGTATACAAAAATGTTGAAATGGCAATGGCTATGGCTTTGAAGTTTAAATATCAAGCAGCTGGAATTCTAAATTAATAACACGGCACAAAGGCTGCAAGAGATCCAAACCAGAAACAAACACCAGGCAAGGTAGGAGATAACATCACTCCAAAATGTACTCGGAAGCAAACAGAACTCACAATAAAAGCCCAATTCAGTAAAGTTTTATGTGCCACTTCACATTTCAGAAAAAGTCTCCTACAAAGAGTGATTTTTCTTTTTAATGCCATATTTGTATGAGACTTCTCCTTCATCTTGTTTTTAAAAGCCACTACATATAATTTCTTCCTATCATATGCTTGGAAAGCCAAATTGGAGGAAAGGACAAGGAAAAAAAGAACTTGGTGCTTTCAAAAATACCTCCAGAAAGAAGAAAATAACTGGTATATTAACTGAAAGGACAATTTAAAAACAATTTAAACCGATGATAATTGAAGAAATACACAGTAACTGGACTTTGTGAGTCTTATTTACTGGTTTCCTACAAGCTGCACAGGGGAGATCAAATACAGGAGGATATAGATTAAATCACAAAGGAGAAAAATACTTTTGGTCTTGATGTATGTAGTCTCTTCATATTCACAAAAAGTGAAAAGTATCAACACATGACTACTGCAATATAATGGTTAAATGCCCAAATCCACAATCTGGCAAGCCTCCATTCAAGTCAGTTTCCCTGAGGAATATGGACTCTGATCAGGGATTTGTCTACGTTTTTGTAATTTATATCATTTTGGACTGCTCAGAGTAAACATGTAGGCAAGAAACTCATGTCTGAATATCATCATTCTGAAGCTTATGCATGCCCAATAGACTTTGATACTTCGCAGATCAGCTGTTGATGTAAACAACAAAAATTTCAGACAAAAATCAAGTCTTTTTCCAATACTAGGATCTTCAGGTGTTGCCCTAGCTTCACCTCCATTAGCAAAAGTTTGAACACAGTAACTCGGATGGTGTCTCTGGATGTCAAGAACACTTCAGCCAATTTCTTCATCAGAGGCTACAGTAAAATGAGTAACAACATACACCTTGGAAGACTTTAATCGGCTTTAAATTGAAGGTGCTGAAAAAACTAGAAATTTACTGATGTCATGATACTGAGATTTAAGGACAGTCCCCATCTCTCAGGGAAAATAAGTTACCCTCATTCTCTATACTCCAAAGCTTTAAAGAAAATCCAAATGCCCTATTTCAGTTGCCTTATTCTGCTTCTGCTTGAAAAAGACTTTCCTTTTATTCAGGAACTTGTTCTAGGAGCTTAACTAAGAAGTCATTAAATGTCAAAAGTGGGGGGAGTTTTAATACAGCACCCCAGCCAATCATTTTTATAAAAAGCACATATAAATGCTATGTAATATTTATATTGGTCACATTGATCTGTGTTTCAAATCTAAGACAATCCCATCCTGCTGAGATACCTTGCATCGCTAAGCTTTACATAGGAATTATTTATCGTTTATGCAAATTAGACTCTAAAACATGCTAATAGTCACAGGGCAGACATCAACTTCAACTGATGCAGCAAAATTCTAGCGAAGACATTGTTACCCATCAGAATGAGAGTAGGGTGGAAACACTACTAAATAACATTCAAGGTGATTTTTCATAATCAAAACTCCACGTATCCTCCATGGAGAAAATCTGGTGACAGACCTCTACCTCAAGAACGGGTGAAAGGAAGAGCAGTTCTAGAAACACTTATTTTTCAGAGTGCTTCCTAGAGTTTTTAACTAGAAAGCTACATAACGTACTGGAAAAATGAGGAAATAGTGTGAAGCAGACCAGATCAGCAGACCTTACAGTAGTCTCCATGTTTTAAAAACAAAATTAATATAAGAGCTTAGTGGTGCTCTTGGTAAATGACAGCGTCCAAGAACTTTGCAAAATTAAAGAAGACAACCAAGAAAAAAAAGAAATCCAAACCAAAAAATTGCTCTCAAGGACCTCTGGAAGAGCTGTAAGGTGTGGATGTATGGCTACAGACTAGCACTTATGAACTACAGCCACAATAATTTGAGTGACAAAAAAATGCTTCTTTCTGTACCTCTGTGCACGCATACATAAAACTGAACATGTCTGATGTTTAAGGAAATGCTGGAACAAAGGTAAAAGCAAGGCTCCTTTGTGAGAAGGGTAAAAAGGGTGTTACAATGCCATTTGGGCAGAGCGGACCACATCCTGCCTCCATAACTCAGCCTGCCATGCATGCACCGCCAGCAGCAGAAGCTGCCCCCCCCCCCAGCTTATACACACATAAGACTTTTGCTCCCTGAATCGGGCCACATACAAAAAAAATCTAAAATACTTTAACTTATGAAACACTTTCAGTGTGCCACAGCACAGTATTTCATTTAAAATGCAAAGCATCAGACAGTGCATGAACTCATCTGGCTACCAGGGTCACTCAGATCACAGGCAAGCAAATATGAAAAATGGCAGCAAGTCTGGAGCAGTATCACTTTCAACAAAGGAGGTACACAAGGAGGAAGAAGCAGTACTCCGGAAGGTATCACAGGCCATGTACAAACGTACAGCACACATATGGTAGGACCCACTCACTGGAAGTAAGACAAACCTTGAATGGTGTGGGAGCAAAAGGGTTAGTTGGGGAACAACGGAAGGTAACTCTAATTGGATTCGATACCTCCTACAGTAACAGAAAACAGCAAGCCACATGTTACAGCACCTTTGGCAATACACAGCATTATTAATGAATAAGTCATTTTCAGTTATGGATTCACTTTACTAACTGCAGCAACTTTATTAACTCCATTTATAAAGGGACAAAAGTATTTTAGGGGCTATTAAGAACTCTGATTCAGCAGTTTCTTGCTGTACACGAACCTTAGTTCAGCAGAAGTGACAGAGATGACAAAAGGCCATTCTTATCTCAATGTTAAAAAAGGACTTACGCAGAAACTGCAAAAACACTATGTTTTCTCTAAAACTGTGTGCAATTTTTTTCAGAAATACTTTTGAAAATACAGAAAATACAAGCCATTGTTTGTTACACTTCTACTCCCTTTCCTCAGAAACAAAGACAGATTTCAAAAACACGCATACAATTATACACCATGTATAATATCATAAGTGTTTGTTGTACATTCGATGCATTTGACAACATGGGAAAATAGACAAAGGGCATAATCACTCCCAAGATGTATAACCAGCTAGAAATTATTTTATTAAATCATAAATGCATGCACCTAAGAATTAAGCCTTTATTTATTATCGTATTAGAGGTTATCTCTGTTCCCAATATGAGTAACCACACAGTAAGCACTAACCACAAAAAAAAGGCATCTAGCTTTTTTCATATTTCCAAAGATGTCAGCATCCTATTCATAGTGCATTAAAAGAACTTCCAAGAAGCAGAGGGAAAATATTTTCAGCATCATAAAATGAAAGCTGCCAATGTGGTTTCTTTTCATGCAAAAAAGAAAAAAGAGATATCAGAGCTGGAAAGTCCTTACCACATAAAAAGAAAATGAAGTGCACAGAAGCAAAACACCTCACGCTGATGAGAGAGTTACACTCAGGTGGGTATTTTAACATGTACCGCTGGGACTGATTCTGTAATTGAGAACCTACTCTTTTGGTAGCTCTGATTAGATTAGATTTAGTGATTATAATTAATGGAGCAATTAATTTTACCTTCTTCAAAACTCTTCTATGTGCATGCGTGTCTGTGTCTTTTTAATTCACTACACATTATTTCCACTCTCATCAGCACAATATTTTACCCAAATTGTTGTAAAAGAATTTAAATGAAGAGAGACACTAATGGCAAAGAAGCACACACATAATGTTTGGTGAGTCAAAAGCAGACAGTGTGTCATCATCCAACCTTGTTAGTGTTGAACTGAGAAGAATCAGCAAACGGGTTAGTGCTGCTGAAGACAGCTGGCCTACAGAAAAGACTGTTCTGTGAGAAAGGCAGGGAAGGGCTCTAAAAGGAAAACATAATAGAAACTAAGCAAAAACATTTTTAAATTAACCCTTTGTGACTCCTGAAACAAAAACATTCATTAGCAGCCTGTGCTAACCAAACAAGGTCCATTTCCTGCACTTTGCTACAGACATGTGAAGGTAAGCAAAAGTGTATTTGCCCTGTGTTTGTATCAGCTATGTTTAGCATACCATAAAGAAAAAGCACTGATCCTCATACCTGTTCTAGCCTCAGAAGTGCATTAAGTGCAGAACTCAGCAGCATGAACAACAGAAAATTTACTTGCTGTGATATTTGTACACTTTTGTTAAAGCATCTCAGCATATGGATACTCTTACACATTAGTTAGTTATAAAATTGCGAATTTCTGGATTAGAATAAACACAATTATTTGTAATCATGTAGCATGGTTAGTTTTATTTTTAAAACCACAGATTAATTCTCATTATTTGATTTACCTCTTGTGGTAACAAGCTCACTGTGCATTTCACATAAGAGAAGGTTTAGTAATATTAGGCATCTCTAAACAGAATTCGTATCTAAAAATAAATTTTACAGATCACTTTCTGTGTGCATGCATCTATAATTTTCTGAATTTATAGTTTAATGAAACTAAATTCTTTGGTCTCCTCCTTAAACCATACAAGGTACTTCCTTATTATTATTTAACACAAAAAGAGTTTTCATATTTAGCCAAAATTAAAAGATGCATTCTGATAATTTATATTTCATATTCCTTATACTTTTTGTACTGTTATCTATTTTGAGATCAGAACCTGTTTAATAAAGAGGGAACAGCTCTGATTTTGCATAGCATATTGGAAATACTGTTCAATATATACAGAAAAGTAATTTTTACACTAGGTGTATCCATCTGGCAATTGCCTAAATGTCTTAGTGCTGTAAGTTTAACACTGCTGGATAATAAGCAGCATAGTAAGTGGAAAGGAATGTGAAAAGCTTGCAGCATCAACTGATACATTTACATCACAGTAATTTAATACAGATGTCTGTTGCTGTTTAAAATTTTCTTAAAGCATTTTGGTTTTTTAAATGTATTTGAAAATAGAAAATGCATCCCTAAACATTTATTCTCAAATATTCTTTTGCAAAACAGAAGAAATGTAGTTTGGTAAGACAACATATGTCTTGGTTCTACAGTATCTTCAGCAATGGGAAAGTAGAGCTGGGCATGAACAAGGTTTCTTCACTGGTGAGTCACAGAAAGTTAACAAGCAGTCTCCCTACAGTATAACAAGATTTGTTTACACATGCGAGTCACATTTGCTTTTGTCTTTTATAAAGAAAAGTTTGGGAAAAGTAATTTGCCAGTGTAATGATCCTACTACACTTTAACTATTACATTTGCCATCAGCATAAAATTTTAAATAGTATCTTGATGAAATTTTAAGCAACTAAAACATGCATCACAAACATTTTACATTTAACAGTGAAATCCTAGTAAAAGAGAAAACAAAAGATCAGCCACAATAATTGAAAATCTTGCCTTTTATATTTTAGCCATAGCACCTAAAATACTACTGCTAGTTCAAACTCTAATCTGTGTAACAGCATTGTATTAATATGGACTGACTACCACAATAAAATACGGAGCATTTGAGTTTGCTTAAACAGTTAGGTTTAGCATGCACAGTCTAGAACAAGAACAGCAAACGTTAAAATAAAGGTATTTTTCCTTTTACTGTTTTTTTCCAAAACAAATCCTAAAATAACAGCATTTATTTTCCCTTGGTTTTTTTAAAATTTTTTCAACCAATTTGTGTTTAGCATTTTACTAATGTGTCCAGGATGCTAAGGTATCACAAACTAGCTAGCATTTCTCCTAGCACAATATTTTAACCCTACAAATTATCTGGGATGATAACCATGGTGACAGACTAATCCTTACTCAGAAATACTTAGAGCAGCAGTAGTATGAAACACAGATTGGATGGGTAACTGCTTGCTAGCAAAACTATCAGCTATCTTTTCACAGCCCATTTGCATTACTCGAGCTATTCTGGAGTACACTTAGGATCTCTTTAACTACTAGAGCAGCCTGAATGAAAAAACAAAGGGGAAGAAACCAACTTATTAGCAACATGTCACTTGAAACTGACTGTCTTGCTAAATACATAGCAGTACCATATTAAATATAGCTACTGTATGCAGGCAGCTAGCTATCTGGGTGACTGCACATGAATGAAGGCAGGAAATTCCTTTACAAGATCTTATTATCAAGTACAGATGCAAGTTTCAAAAGATGAAAACAATAAATATAATGCCATTTACAAAGACCACAACACAGCACATGTACAGTAAGAGCATTTGCAATGTTTCTGCTTACAAAGAAACAAGGGTTTGTTAATAAACAGTCAAGAAATAACCAAGAAGCTTAATAATTGGAAAATAAAGAGAATAAAGAACTACAATTAAAAATAGCAAAGGAGCATTCTCTAAATAAAATTAAGTTGTGATAAAGTAATGGCATCATTCCATCCCAAACTGTCCTAAACGTTCAGCCATGGCAGTTTGGTTCACATCACAGCAAATGCAAAAGCCTTACTTTAGCAGCTTGAGCATCAATAACCAACATTCAATAGAGCTTTTTCATGCAACTTTACCTTAGATGACTGACGATAAAATGGGTTAGTAGTATTCTGCCCACAGGGAGCAGAAGCTGAAGAAGGGTTATAAAGAGACTCTGGCTGGGGAACAAGAGTTATGAGACAACTAGTAAATAAACACGCAGCTTACACAGACTCTACAATGAGGAAGTTTAGTTTCTAGTGATGCAAGCAACTTATATTAAAGCTCAGTAGCTTTTGTCTGCAATGTCCATGCAGCTTAGTGACGGAAAACTTCCGTGTACTTCTAGGTCCTTTCATTAATGTCCAATGAATTTTTTAACAGGTGCTGTATTTCTGCATGCGCTCCTCAGACATGCTGTCAATCTCTAAGAGCTGGTTTTAGTTAGACTCCTACTCTGCCCCCCAACAAATTATCTTTCTTGAGGCTTTTCAAAATAGTTTGAGGACGGCGTGCTGGAGGGTAATTCCAAATCCAAATCGATTTCATTCTAAATGGAAATAATACTCAAATCAAATATTTGTTCCTAAAATAGCTGAGATGGAACTTTCAGGATTAAATATCCCATTCCCAAATACCACCACCTTGAATATTTGTTTCATCTATTACTATGTATTACATCTCTTTTCATACTCTTTATGCTTACCTTTGGTCTGCTTATAATGCTCTGTACCATAAAGACTACAGGATTGCCTGCCTTCCGTATGGCTTCCACAGCTTGTTCATGGCTGGCATCTCTGAGGTCAATTCCATCCACCTGTAATTGGAAGACCTCACCTTAACGTTGCAAGAAGCTACAAGAACCATGAGTCTGCTTTGGGTTTTGATTAGGTAACTTTAACGAAACTCTAAGCCCAAACCTCTGTTACTGGTAGAAAGATTTCTACTGACTTGGCATGAGGTACCTCACACACAGATCTGAGTTTTCCAAGAGCACTGAAAGGACATCAAATAAATATTTTCCATGGTTTTGAAAACACATTTCTGAACATTCTTGGTTCAGGCTCCATACGTTTTCCCATAGGCAATGTAATATAAGAGATATGGTAAAAAGAAGAGATAAAGTAATCTGAAGAATGATAGTATCTGCCAAATACTGCTTCCTGTAAATCCTATCTCAGTTACAAACTGAAACTTGTTAGGTGCTGGAGGGTCTTTCATTATGGGATATTATGTCAGTAACAGTGTACTTTTTTTCCCTTTCTTTTGATTCTTTTTTTTTTTTTTTTAAAGCAAGGTAAGACCAATTTTAGCTACTAGTCACTTTCCCCAGGAGTTAAAATTTTTAGGTCAGAGCTGAAAAGCTTTCTCTCTTCTAGAAGAAAGCATTTACAAAGGATGGCTAAAGATAAATTTTTGCCTGGTTGCTTTTCTTCATGCCTTCATATGCACTGGTGTATAAAACAGTTTGTCTTGCAATCCAGGTAAGAACCATGTTACGGTGAGGTTAGCATCAGTAAAGCATTCTCGCAACGACCATAATAAAAGCTAGAAGCTAACACAGAAAGGTTATTTGTTAGTGGCAATTCTTGCACACAAAGTTATATAACGAGGATTACCCCTACCTTTTTTATTGTCTAACTCTACCTTAAACTTAATCATCCAATGAAAATAAAGAGAGAATAACAACAATCTGAGAGACAAAATTCTAAACCTATGCAGAATGGAACAGACACACCAAGGCTCTCCAACTCCTCATGTCTAAAATACTTTCTGCACTAATAGAGAGAAATGCCCAAATACTCCACAATTTAGAGAAACTGAAATAATCCATTCAGATGCAGTCACATTAACACAACATTAGCTACTTAATTTCACTCACCCACTCCAACTTCTGCAAGCATCATTGTCAGAGACAATCACTGCATTCATAAAAATCCAGGTATACAGATAGAATGAAAACTTTTAAACTTTGCTGTCCACCTCCCAACTTGTTATACACTAGAAACTCTTCCATCCTGTTGTAGAAAGTGCTACCTATATTAAGGTATTATTTCAAGATCCTTTATATGGATCCTGTAGCAGACAGTAAACTGCAGTTTGAGTACACCATGTAAAGCAAGCCCAGTCTGATCCAGGGGAAGAATCACCATCTCTATCATGCTGTTTTTTATGTTCTTACTGATGGACAGTCAGCTAAGGACATCCAGCAGGGTTAAGAGGAGTGCAGTTCCTTATGGCCTGACACTGGAGACGGCGTAACGTATGACTTACTGATAATCACCACAGAAAAGACACATTCCTTTCAGTATGTTCGCTCTTCTTTAAGCGAGAAAGTAGAAGTGGCTGCATGAGCACAAGATTGGCTAAGCAGAAGAGAAATCTAGACAAATTCCTCCCTGCAATACCACTGACTATCCTATCCTCAGGCATGGGCATAACGCTCAACTTCTTTTGTATCAAATCCAGGTTTCTTCATGTCAACAGGAAAAAATGTCTCCCTAACTTCCTGCACAAGAATGGTGTGATTTGATTAAGATTTAAGAGGAAAATAAGCTTGACATTTATTTGCATGATTTGCTATTCAGTGGCCATTTCTGTTGCTGTCCAATATGCAAAAGTAAAACATTTTAGCTTCACCAAACAAGCTTATTCCTACACATGCTGACTTTAAAACAGGCCGGTAGAACTGCTGGCTTTACAGACTGATGCTCACACAGTCAGCCATCTATGGTTTAGGTTGTATGTTGAACTTAAAGCTGTCTGCACACAAACATTAGCAGATGGCACTGCGCTCTGTGGCTCAAGTGGCGCCAGCTGGAGCAATTACACAGCTGTTGGCTCAGGACCACACATCCATCTCAGCAGCTCACAAGATGCTGGGGCTATTGCAAGAAAAAAGGCACTCGGCTGGTACCTCCACGATCCGATCTCCAGTTTTCAGTGTTCCATTTTTGCCAGCTGGGCTGTCTTCCAGGATGTGCTTGATAAAGATCCCTCTCATCACTTCTCCATTACTCAGGCGGCTCCCCATCCCTCGTCCTCCAACAATGCTGATTCCCAGCGACTTGCTAGGCTCTCTCCAGAGTTCAACCCTGTTGTGACAAAACAAGAACCAAAATAAATGAAAATCTGTTGTGATTATGACAATGCCGCACACTGAAGACAACAAGATTTGCACAACGGTTTCAAAACATTCAGAAATAACTCCTCCTTGCAAAATTTTCCTTTTCAGTGAGAGTTATCTCCTGAATTGCTCAGAAAGCCTATAATTCTGCCCACTGTTGTTCACTTTATTTTGGATTCTAATCAAAACTTTAAATCCTTCTCTTCATCTCTTCTTAATGGCTCTCAGAGAGTCAGTCTATAAATTACCAAAGCAATCAAGATACTGCTAGATTGCAGGGATTTAGCCCAATGGCAGTAAAAATCAACAGTGAAATACTCCTGCAGCACACAATACATGTAAGTGTAGCAATTCTGTTGTTTTCCTACTCCTCTTAAAAAATATTACAGGTTTCAAAATTGTTGCATTTCAAATGAGATTTTACACTGTGCAACTAGATCTGCACTTACTTTCTGGGCTGGTTCCAGTTACTGAAAGCTGCATTTTGAAGTTCACTTTCTTCTCCCTCTCCTTCTTCACGTTCTGGAAGCTCTGGGAGTTCCCTGCTGACGAAAATAAACATGCAATTAATTTGTAAAGAACCCACATAACCACTAGATTTCACTGCAGAATTTCATGTACTGGATCACCCTGACAGCATTAGAATTTGTACACAGGGTTCATGTAAGGAACTTCTTTTTCAGATATTTGTTAGAATACATGTTGTGTTTGGGCATTCCCTGTCCACTTTTCTCTGCAGTTAACTTGCTACTAACTGAAATCACAGAATAAAAGACTCTGTATTTTGAAACTAGAAACAAATCAAAGCTGAAGGGAATTACTTATTGTTTCCAAAATGGAAGAAATTACAACAGCAGCATTCAAAAACAGTTACTGCTTCTGAAGATTAATTTCACGAAAATTATTAGTCACTTTGAGTATTTTTTCCTGGCACTGTAATGAATATTTGAAACTCAAGGAAAAGGACAGCATAACTGTTTCTTTCCAGTATACATTCTGAAAAGACCATCGATGCTGAATTCTTGTGCTGGAGGGACTGAGTATTTGTGGCAATACATAAATCAAATCCCATGGTATTTTAGAGAAGTTTAGGATGAGGCAGTATTCAATCTCCTTTTTGGGTACATCAAACACCTATAAAACAGCCTTGAAAAATGTCAGAAAAATTTGCTAGCCGAAGCAAAAACTGTATTCTGAATAGCTTTCTATTGTAATGGCTGCTGGTCTGAAGAAAATCATCCATCTTTCAGCTTTTCTAAAACAAAACTTATCCTTCTGAACTGTGCAAAGTGTATGGAAAGAGTTACATCTGAGAGCCCTATGGGAGAAAACAGTAAAGTCCTTTGACTCACCTGACAGTATGTGAAGCAAAAAGTTCAAGTGGCACAGCTCCCTCTGCCTGTTGTCCCAAACTGGCCCTGTACTCGTCTAAATGTTCTGCTGGCACATATGTAATACTGCAATAAAATGGGACATGATTAAAGCATTATGAGGACCACTGGTCCTACCTTTGGTGGGTGTGAGGAATGGATATTAGGAAGCCACTCAAGACCAGTTTATATAGTTATTGACTTCAAAGCCACAATGCTGAGTTACATAAATCCTTTGTGACTTTGCGACAAACATGCATTTATGGTCAAATGAGGTAACTGACCAGCACATAATTTTCTGAGGGCTGGCCACTCCATTTTAAGTAAATGGTGCTTGAACAACAACAAGAGTCTAATAGAGTCAATCCAGCTTCAGTCAAAACAGAGATTCCCTGTGCAAAGACAAACACTGAAGGAACTATGAAGTGTGAAGCATTATTACCATACTAAATGCTGGCTGAAAATGCTTCTGGAAGCTGGTTTGCAGGAGGTTTTGTGCTACCCTGGGCGGTTTTGTATCTATTTTAGGTTTTTATATTTTTGGTGAAAAATACTGCATGGGTTTCAACATATAAATGTGTTACAGCACAGCACCTATGCTGCAGGGAGCAATTCCCTGCTCAACTCCTTCCTTCACCCCTTCATGCACTTCCAGCCAGCTTGGGAAAGTCAGACCACCATGTCAAATGACATGCACACTCCTGAAGCCCTACTGTAACCCAATCATGTTTGAATGCCAGAAAAAGAAATGGCCCAATAGACTGGGGAGGAGGAAACAAAGAGGAGGAAAAAAGATTAAGGCATGAAAAATATTTCTTAAAAAAATTCCCTCTACAGGCAAAAGGCCACTATCATCTAAATGGAGCTACTTAGATGGTCCTCCTTTAATGATGCTTCATCATCTTAAAAACCTTCAGTTGCTCAATAAGCAGCTTCGCTATCAGATCCAAGTCTGCCAAGAAGTAAGGCTGACAGAAAATGAACACCAAAAAAACAGCTGTCTTCCGTCCATCACAGGGGTAAAAGAAATATGAACACATTTCCCCACAGAACAAACAGGGCAAAAAAAAAAAAAAAGATCTTGAGGACTTCATATGGACATGTAAACTGATGAGAGGAAACTCCTTCAACTCTGAGTCTCTCTCTCTCACTTGGAGCCCCCTCCTGTCCATCACTCCCTCACTGGAATCCTCTTCTGTCTGTCACTCCCTGACTGCCACTGGTTCCCGCTCTCATTGTTTTTCTGTTGAATACAGCAAGCAGCAGAGGGCAGAACAAATAAACTTTTATATGACTAATGCTGTCTGTCCAAAACACTGTACCAAAATTGTTGGTATGCAAACTATTACAGGAGCCTAACCCTCACAAATCAATGGGCCCTGATGTTATCCACCTGAGGGTGTAAAGAGATCTGGCTGACGTCACTGCGAGGCTGCTCTCCATAATCTCTGAGAAGTCGTGGTGACTGGGGGACGTCCCAGGAGACTGGAAGAAGGCAAACATCATCCCCACCTACAAGAAGGGCTTAAAGGAGGATCCAGGAAATTACAGGCACATCAGTCCCTGGGAAAGTTATGGAACAAATCCTCCTGGGGGCTATCACAAGTCAAATGTAGCACATGACTGGGAAAAGCCAGCATGGATTCACCAAGAGCAAATCATGCTTGACAAACCTGATAACCTTCTACGACAAAGTAACCTGATGGGCTGATGTGGGGTGAGCAGTGGACATTGTCTACCTGGATTTCTCCAAGGCTTTCGACATGGTTCCCCACAGCCTCCTCCTAGAGAAATTGATGCATTACAGTCTAGACAAGTGGTCTGTGCAGTGGCTGAGGAACTGGCCACAGAGGGTCATGGTAAATAGCTCCTTTTCAAACCCACAATCTGTCACAAGTGGGCTCCCTCAGGGATGGATACTGGGCCCAATGCTGTTTAGTATCTTCATAAGTGATCTGGATGATGGGATAAAGTGTACCCTGAATTAAGTTTGCCAATGATACCAAACTGAGTGGGTAAGTGGACACTTTGGAAGGAAGAGACCCCCTGCAGGGAGATCTGGATAGGCTGAAAAAGTGGGATAACAAGAATCTTACGAAGTTCAGCAAGGACTAGTATAAAATCTTGCACCTGGGAAAACATAATCCAGGAGTGCAGCATAGGCTGGGTTTTACCTGGCTGGGGAGCAGCTCAGTGGAAAGAGACCTGGGGGTCCTGGTGGACAAGAAGCTCAAGATGAGTGAACAGTGTGCTGCAGCAGCAAAGAAAGCCAACAGGATGCTGGGCTTCATCAACAAGGGCATCAACAGCAGAGATAAAGAGATTACCTCAGTCTGCTCAGGGCTCTTCAGGCCACACATGTAATATTGTGTTCAGTTTTGCGCCCTATTATACAAAAAAGATGTGGACAGGCTGGATAAGGTCTAGAGAAGGTCCACAAAGATCATCACAGGACTGGGAACCCTACCATGTGAGGAAAGGCTGAGAGAATTGGGTTTGTACAGCCTTAAGAAAATAAGGCCTAGGGGAGACCTTGTCACCACGTTCCACTGTTGAAAGGGTGGCGACAAAGAAGATGGAGACTCCTTTTTTACAAGGATTCACATCGAAAAGACAAGAGGTAATGGGTAGAAGTTTCTCCTGGGGAGATTCTGTTTGGACACAAGAGGAAAATTTTTCACAATAACAGCAATCAGCCATTGGAATAAACTCCCCAGGGAGGTGGTGGATTGCCCAACATTGAACACTCTTAAGATTGACAGGGTGCTGGGCATCTTGTCTAGACTGTGCTTTTGACAATAAAGATTCAACCAGACAATCCTTGAGGATTGTCTTCCAACCTGGTACCCTATGAAAATCACCATAAGCACCATCTTTATTTGTCATCTTCATCTGTGCCCAAGTATGTTCCCTACCTCCTCTCACATCTACCATATCTAGAAAAGTGCAGAAAATGGTCATTAAAGAGGTGCCTAGGGTGCTGAACACGAGGAACTCTCCAGTTCTTTTAATGGAAATTTCTAAATCATCCATACTATCACCAGCTTTTTTTCTTCCTTAAACCTCCTCCCTCTTCTACCTCAGCATTTTTTCAAACACAGAAGTGTCCTGTGCTTGACAAAAAGTGTTTTCATTTTCAAGTGCTGAGGAGTTAACATACACTAGGGAACAAACACTCAGCAGAATGTCACTGACTCTTCCGTGTCATTCCTGAGGACATTCTAGCACTGGGAAACACGCAAGACACGTAGCAGTTATTTCACGAAGCCCTAGCAGTGAAAGGGAAGAGAAGCAAGAGGGAAAAGAGTTTTTGAAAATAACCACTACTACTTCTCAGCCATCTCCAACTCCAAATGCATCGAACCGTAGCAAAGTGCTAGTATTATGGTTACAAAACTCTTACAGGGTAAATGCTGCTGCAGAAGCACCACCCAGTAAGACCATAAGAATATCTTGTCTCTACAAAAACTACGAGACATGCAAGATGCATTTCAATGAAAGCAAATGTATTATTTATTCAGTTACATTCATCTGTTTCATCCCAATTAAATTAATCAATTTTCACCTTATAAAAAAAGTAGGTAATAATGTATTTTCCCTTGCAAGGCAGCTGCAGTAAAGAAACCAGAATTGCAAGCAACCCTTCTGCTGGCTAGCAGGCTTGAACAATCTCCTTTGTACTGAACTGTAGCTAGAAGCTATTGTTTAAAGTATGGAAAGGAGAACGGCAGACTCCTAAAGAGGAAACAGATATGCCCAGATTCAGCCTGGATGCAGACTGGTAGTAGAAGTCTTTACCTCATACTTCTGTGCAACATCAGCATTAGAGATCAGCTAAGGGGGAGGCAAACCATATGCACTCCAACTTCTTGGATATCCTGTTGTTTTTCATTATACAAATGAGTAACTGACATAGTGCTGGCACATACAAAAGGTACTGCTCAAAGGCTACTCTCAAACAGCCTTATATGCTACTCACAAACATCTCCCAAAAGCTCTTAGATACATAAGCTTCCCTTTCTGAGAACAGAACAGGTTCACTCCACCATTTTGAAATACGCATCTAAAATTGAGCAACTCAATTACCTAATTGATGGAGTCAAATTTAGACAATATCACTGGGAGCTGTTATATTTTAGTTCTGTGTAAAACTACATTATTTCTATTCTAGTGCTCAACTACAGTTCTAATTGCCTGATTTTAAGTACTCAAAGGAACGTTCAGTATGTTTTTAACTGTTCATTCTTATCTACAACTAAACTTCAATAATGCTTCAGCTACTTCATAAATATAACACTTACTAAATAGAACACTCACTTGCATTTTGAAAAAAAAAGTAGCACAGAAAACTAAATTACATGGATCAAATGCATGAAAACGTATATTCTGTGTAGGAGTTCCACTTCCTTTCTTGCTCGTGATTTCCACGGTTCAGTTAACTGTAAAGGTTTCCCTAACTGCTCTTATTAGCTAAGATGTATTATTGACATGACTGTCCTCCTCTTCTCTCTCCTTTGCATGTTATTATTGAAAGGAAAAGTTATACCAAAAAACTAGCTCTGAAAATTAATTTTAGGAAATACATATACCAGAAAGCTGTCTTTGCTAAGTGACTGTCTGTCCTGCTCCTGACTTCTGTGACACACAGCAAGGTCAGATTGTGCTAAAGACCTCAGATTTATGTCTGCAAAGAATTTCTTCCCTGCTTAGTACTTCAGGGGCAGACATCCCAGAGTTATCAAATCCACCACTTGCTGGACCACTAATGTAGCTCACTTCCTGGAGGTTGCAGTGAGGTCTGAAGATATCCAACATCATCCTGAACAGCTTAGTGTGTCACCGGCCCAGAACAAGAAGGGTATTGGGCTCGCCTGGTCAACTTTGTTGACCTTCTGCTGTGAAATGGAAATGAAAGTCCACGCAGGCACCTGAATGGTTCATGTGCAAAAGGGACTGATAAATACCTTAATATGTTCACAGGGAAGACAGTAAGAGAAAGAAGTGCCAGGAAATAGGGATTAAGACACAGAAAACAGGAAACAAATAAATGACTGCTCTACTATTGTGTTGTAATTCGTATATTGTTAAAGTTCAACAATTTCAATGGAAAGTATATGCAGGGTTTAATAATTTCCTTTCTTTCATAGCTGTACTGTTTGAAGGAGAAAGTGTTCTGGTTTCCTTTCTTGAGAGCTATAACCACCCTCTTCTCCCCAGAGATATGCACTAGTAATGAAAGCAGTGACAATGGAAACACCAAACGGTGTACATATGAAAATATCTTGTAAACGCAACACTGCATGCAGTACAGAGGAACATTTATCACATGCTTGACTGAACAGCCACACAAAACCTTGAAACACCAACAAACCAAATAACAAAGTATGGAAAATGTTCACGACAAATTACTGTCATTGACATTTAAGGTCTAACTTGAATCTTTTTATACATGAAGGAAGTAAAATGTAAGTGCCACGCAAGTGCCACAGGAAATATGACACTGAGATTAATCCAGATATCAGTACATCGTACTCCCGCCAATTCTAGCAGTGAACCCTGTATAGACACACACACACACACACACGTATGTACGTGCTCTGAGCACATCTGGGGTGGCTGTCACAAATGAAATTTAAAAATATTAGCAATAATTTTTTAGCATACAGGTGTTTTCATTCCAGTCTGAGGAAGAATGCTCCAATCTTCAATTTTAAAGCCATATATATATACACGTATATGTACACACACAGTCATACCTTTTTTAAAAAATAGATATATACACTTCCATATGTGCAGCCACATGTGGACACACACGCGCACACACAAAGAATATGTACCTATATCTGGATACATCCCTGACATTACTATGGATGTCATAAAAGCATGGAATGATTTTACAGACAAGTTGCAACACAGAGCCATAATGAGTTTCTGAATTGCCAATACTCACACATAACAGGGGGCCTGATCATCAGCAGGTGCTGGAGAAGATCTAGAATGTGAAGCATACGATGCAGCATCTTTTTACAATGGTGTTAACAAACGTCAATGTCTCATGCTGAATGCGAGAGGCATACTTATGTAGTTAAAAGTGTGAGCTGCTTTTATTTTTCTTCCTCTTTTTTTTCCTTTTTTTTTTCCCCCTTCTACCTCCGCTTCATCTACACCTCCCCCAGAAAGCATCTGCTCTTTATTATCATCTACAGCAGTGATTATTAACAAGCATGGAAAATGGAATTGCAAACTATCTTTTATTTCTTGATCAGTAATTCATCCCCGCACTTTAGGCAGGTGAATTCTGATTCAGCTCTGTAATTATGTGACAGATGTTACAAGCAGCTGCTGCTGAGCACAAAACCCTGGCTATTATTACAGAAATATAAGAGCTCCTGGCAAGGTGGAGTGAGAAGTGAAACAGAATGCGTAAGGCCACACATCTGGTTTTCCCACATACAAAGGAGAAAAAAATTAAATACCTAAGTCTGAAACTGAAATGGCTGGTTCTTCAACTATTCAAAATCAAATTTCCTTTAATAAAAGAAAACAAAGCTTTTATGTGGATATGAACAGCTTTATGTTTCTCAACAAATCATGTTTGCCACTGAAACACAGCTTTGAAATTAAATACTTCTCTCTAATCGCTTTTTGGGGGCATCCTGCTACCCAAGAAAAAGCTCAGTCTAAAAGTTAAGGTTAACAGCTTTGCAGCCCTGTACGGATAAAAAGAAATTATATCAACATGGCCTGCAAATCCTGCATGGTGGTGCAGCACATTAGATCTGAAAGGACATCTATATAGTTGTGTATCCCTCTCAGCAAACAGAAAAAACTATCACGAGATAATGTTCCATATCTCCAAATTTCTGATTTGGGACATTATCCCCATCTTTGTATCATAGTATTTTTCTGGTATTCTGTACTGCTCCTGAAAGTAAAATTACCAGAACAGTTCAATTATGCTGAATAATTTTGTATCAAAACTATGTAGGCCCAAAAATATTGTCTTTATTCTTGCAAGACTTCTTTAGAAGCTACCAAAAGATTTGGTTTTACAATTCTTTGAAGTGCAGAAGCCGGATTCACTTTAAACCCTTATCATGGGAATGCACTGAAGAACATAAATAGAAAATGAAAGACAAAAATCTAAAGTAAGTACATGAATAGCAACTGCTCCTTTTCTGTGAGATCTTTCAGAAAGGGGATGCACTTTTCTCTGGAAAATCTGAATATTCATGTCTAAGACAAGATTTTGGTATTTCCAACATATCTGCAGAAGACTTACACTACAAAGCAAAACTTTTAGTCAGATAGTGTAAAATGCAGCAGCTATAAAAGGATAAGCACAAATAATGAACACATCTGTGGCTGATCATGTAACTATGGCACTAACGAAGACTCCTCACAAAAGAATGGTGCTGTAGCATTTGTGTATCTAAGCAGACGTACAAACACATGCATGCACACATACTAACTGATTTCAGTCGTGGCAGTCAGAACTGTAACACAGTTTGAAAGCCTACAATAATAATCAATGCCACATTTTATCAATGCTGACTCACTCATATTCGTGACAGCATTGACAATAATGTAATTCATTATATGAGCATATCCCATTATTTAAACAATTTTGCATTAAATCATAATCCTAACTGCGTGTTCCCAAAATGCCAGGTCTCTTCAAAGCTAGAATACTTCTGGGGAAGGACGGCATGCCCTGCAGTCCATTTTGAACTGAGAGAAACCACAGAGTTACCTGCAACCGTACTGGGACTGAATTGATCCCTTTCAAAGTGAGGCTCTTGAATAAGTAGAGGCTCCATTAATCCCATTTGCAGATCTGACCCAATCCATGCTACCATGGGTTTGATAAAAAAAGCTACTAGTTTTGGCACTGTAAGCCCAGCATTGGTGTGTCTAAAGCACTGTCCACAAGCTTAGGAACAACCTCATTTCTAGATGGTGCATGTGGGCAAAGTTAACTCCACAACCACAACAGTTATACAGAATTGTATTTCAAGGGAAAGTTAAAATTCAGTAAATTGAGTGAACTTGAGAAGAAGAAACTTTCTCATCAAGCACATGGATTTTTCAAAACTTGTCTTAATTACTTCAAGTTTAAAGTAGTGCTCCCAAGAGTAGATATTTATGCAGTAGAGCAACAGCTCCTTTGTATGTACTAATAAAAAATTGGAAGTAACTTCACCAAACAGGCTGCTTCTGCTGTTTGTCACAGAAGTACTGAAAATGTTTTAAGTATACTTCTCTGCATTAACATCTTGTGTCATACTTTCTGTCTGGCAGTCAAAACCAAAATCTACTACAAAGGTCCCCATCAAATGAAATCACTTGTGCAATGGCCAGGACAATCCAGCTTTGAGAAACCCGAAAACCTTGAGAAAATTCTTACTTTCTTTAGAAGAGGCATACTATGAACACAAAACTGTGACTAATCCCATTCCTTCAATAAAACCAGGGCAGTAATGAAGATGATTACTAATGACAGTAATAACTTTTCTAAGAACATCCAAAGCCTCTCACACAAGTGATTTTATCTTTCAAATCCATAAAGCTGTAATCTGAAGGTGAATTGTCCATCTGGAGCTGTAACTTAAAAGGTAAACTCATGTTGTAAAAACAAACAAAATTTTCATTTAGAATACTTGCATAAATAATCAAATTTTCATTATTAGCATCTTCATACCACAATACATCACTTAGCTTTACCTACTTTATATCTGGTCCAATGAGCGAATGCCTCCTTAGCATAGCCCGGGCTTGTGCATTCGTTAAGTTGGTGGTTGACTCTTCATTAATGGACAGGATGCAGTCCCCCACACCAATCCGTCCATCACGACTTATTGAGCCGCCATGGATGACGCTGCGGACTATCATTCCTGAGCCATCTTTATTGGAACTTACCGTCATCCCTATAGTGAAAAATACATAAAACAATTAATAACATCTTTGAGCCCCAACCTCTGAGCGCCAAGAAAAAGAAATGTAACCTGGAGCAGGGCAGGTAAAAGCCAGCCAGCCATCCTGACAATGTCAGCAACCTATAAACATTGCTCTTATTCTCCTTTGCATTTCCTTCTTTCCAACAGGAGACAGCAGTAACAAATCACAATCACAGTACCTTTATTTTACCTTGTTTCATTTCACATAGCAGGCTCAATATCAAAAAGACTGTTGAAAATTTAAGCAGAAAATATACAAAAAAGGTAATGAAATTGCTTCTAAAACAGCCAAATCTATGAGTCTTCTGGATGGTTCACTGAGTTTATACACCACATTTAGTTTGGTTTAAGATGGTTCTCTTTGGAATGGAGCTGCAATAATTAAGCAGTTAATTAGGTAAACAGGGTTAATACAACCACTCCCATATTTTCAACAGAAAGGCTGAATCAGATGCCCTTGAGATAGTGGCTGCCTTCCTGCTGTCCTATGTGGGCCACCGCTTCAGCCTGACTTCTGTGAGAACCCACACACTACTGATGGATACAGTCCACTACTTGAGTTACAACCCCTGCTGTGGCACAGCAGAACACTACTTTTCAATGTTCACACACACCACTAAACTCTACTTTCTTTTCACAAATGGGAAGTGAGACAGAGATGCTCTTCCCCCTCCCCCCCCATAGGGAGCCCACAGGGACTTACTTGTGGTGCTGGGCTTCACATGTCTTCGTTACTGTTCTTACATGCATGAGTTGTCACTGTTATTTTCAGGGCAGTTGGTGCTCATGAAATCAACGCTGCTGACAGTTCCAGGAAAAACTGTTCTCCACTAAGGCAATGCAAAGGTAGCTGAAGGGCCAAAACCCTGGAAGTCCACGTGGACTTCCAGTATTATTAATGCTGCCAAACTTTTTTTTTTTCCCCACCAACATGGCAGCTTTCCTTTACTAAAAAGATGAAGCCACTGAAGTAAGTGCACCTTATAGTGTAATTGGAGAAGGAAGCAGCGACCACCTCACTAGGTGTTCTGGTTTTTCGTGTAAACATCAGGCTAGCAAGCGCTGGGAGTGCACTTGTGTGTCTGCAAGCCCTTACCTTATTGTCCAGACTGTCAGTGGAAGGAAGACGACAGTTACCCAAAGCAAAACCATCAAGGATACTGACTATGAGAAAATCCTAACCATTTATGTACAAACATGGCTACATAAGACAGACACTGAACACTTTATTCTGTGACCTTAAACCTTGTGAGATAAACGGCCTGAACAGGGTTTAGAAGGTTTATAAGCCCCAGGCTACCCAGACTCAGCCAACCATACAAACATCTGCCTATGTAACTCTCTCAGAGAAAAAAATAAAATACTGTAACCAAAGAACAACACTAATCTGAATATTCATTTGTGCTTTTTAAGACTCCTTCCAGAAAGTAAAAATTTCTTAATAGTGTTAGCTCCTCACACCCATTTGTAGCTAAGATCAACGTAGCTGTCTAAAGTACAAGAAAGTGGCCCTGACGAGCAAGGAATGGACCAATAAGCTTCTTAGACACAGGAATACATTCTACTTTGGTATGCAGACATCAAGGCTTATCTTTTGGAAAAAGCACAAAACCCATCTTCATGATGGCACTTTGTATTAAACAGATGAAAGAATATGATGTTACCATTGACTGGAGATTTATGATTTGCCAAGTAATGATGTTAGCTGTGGTCAGGCATAATTTAAACATGGGTGTATCAGACTTGTGATAGAGGTACACAATGCCACTGATTCATTGCCTTGCTATTACAAAAAGAGGTAAACTGCCTGTCCCCTAACCCTCAGATAAGTAACGTTACAATGTTGAGCACATCACAGATGGCATTTACAGATGCCGTCCTGGGGTGGATGCCCCAGCATTTACACTCACATACTGCTTCCAACAACCATTTCTTTACAGATCTGCTCACACTGGTTGCTCAGTCAGATCTGAATGTAAACACAACTCTGCAACACAGTGGTCTCCACTAGAATTCTGGCAGCGTGCACAGAAAAGCAAACTGCCAAGGAAACAGCTGAAATGTGGTTTGAAATTCTGAACCTAATTTTGCTGCTTGGTTAAGCCAGCAACAAACAACAGTATTACTGAGGCTAGTGAAATAGCACTTTAGAAAACCATCACTCCCGGTTTCTGTGCTGACACCCTCATTACAACAGATGTGAAAGGCTTATGTCACACTTTGGACAGCTACAGCTTTAGGTTAAAAATGCAAATGCCACTCTCAAGTTGCCAAATGAATCACGCAGGACAATGGCATTTCAGCTCTTCTTGCATGTGCGTGCTCTGTCCTCTTACCTTTTAAAAATCACAATGAAAAGGTTACAGCTCCAGCTGCGGCTGGATTTGAAGAGCTGTTGCAAGCTATCGGTGACACCACTTAAAAGGAAAAAAGAAGTGCCAGTTCTCAACTGAAATAATTGATGCAGCTGCAGCTTTCAACAACATTCACAGCTCTTGATTCAGCTCCTTTTGTAAAAATGAAAGTTAAAAGCAGTGCAGTCATGTGTGTAAATTGGTCACTGTGCCCAGGCAGCTTCGCAGGCCAGAGCACACATAGACTTGAAGAAAAAGACTACAGTCAAAAGCCAGGAGAAAGCATTATTCAGATTCATACTATGTATATGTGAGAGGCCAGCCTTACTTTTCATGCATGTAATGTCTGCCAATGTGCACCCTATCTCAAGTCTGTATTTTTATACTGTATTACACTTGACATGAAATTTGCTTTGTATGTTCACTGTACTTAAAACACTCGTAAGACATACATGAAAAGCACTGCTCCATTGAGTTAAGAGGTTATTGCAAACAAAACTTTAACAAAATCCAAATGCCTAGAACTGCACTGTGACCTGCACTTTACGCAGCCTGGTAATGAGGCCAGTAAAGGCTGTAGTTACCCAAGCACCTCATACCAACGAAAGTCTAAACTTATATTCACATCAGCCTTGCCTACAGCTTTATATTTTGGGGATCACCTCCTGATCCAGTTTTGAGGCTGACTGTGTTACAAAGGAGAATGCGATATGGGCAGACTGAGCATCCAGACACCAGAGGGCTCTTTATTCCAGGTGGAAGCGCCCACTGAATCACAACATCACACCACCCCAACCACCTCTGCACAGCAAGGGAGTCCTGAGTGGTTGCTGTTTATCAACAAGGGGCCCACAGCCTGCTTTCAGGGTGCTTTCCATGGACGACCCATCCTAAAGCATTTGTGGAGTCAATGCACTCAGCCAGCATCCAGACTCCTGCCCTACCAACACCACAGAGTCTTGAAGGATGAGCAGCTGGCTGGAAGAAATGGCAACAGGAACCTAGACCAAAGCAAATGAAACACACCAGCCACGTACAGGAACGTCACTGCTCCCCACAATAAAGCTTCCCTCGCTCTGGCTCTGGGAACTGGCTGGGGAGGATGCTACGCCCATGCTACCCATCACACTTCCCAGGGCTGCATTAGATACCAGGAGAGGACAACAAAAATGTTTCCATCTGTTGTGCCTCTTCAGTTCAAAATGTGCCTCTGGTCAGTATGCTCTCGAAGTTGCAGATTGCAGATACTTAAATTTAAAAGCGGCAATAGCGCGAGCTTCCCTCAGACCACGCAGGGAGCGGCAGCGGTTAGTGCTGCGGCTTTAAATTTGATTTAGATCGAGACGGACAGGGGGCTTCCCGGAGAGGGAGAGGCCGAGGGAGAGCGGAGAGACCCGAAACGAGTCGGGGATCTCGCGAGGGAGCCGAGAGGCTGACGTTGCAGGGGGCGGGCCGGGCGAGCCGCGGCACATTTAAAAGGGGCTACAGCCGCAGCAGGGGCAGAGCGCGAGGCGGGCGCGCGCGACCACAGGGGTGAGTGTATTAGCGCGCAGGCGCACGTGCGCAGAGCGTGTGGGAAGCAGCGATCA
>KZ505639.1:2547372-2584062 GCA_002844005.1 Limosa lapponica baueri | reverse complement strand
CTGAGTAACATGCTCTAAGCAATCCTGCTTCAGCAGGGGAGTTGGACTAGATGATCTATATGGTCCCTTCCAACTCTAAAAAAAATTCAGTGTAATTCAGTGAAAACTCTGAAATTATCTACAAAATGGTAGTATTGAGTTAAAAATACTACCTAATAAATGTATCAAGGATCTGATTTTCAGAAATACTGAGGCACTTAAGATACAAGTACAAACTCGTAGCAAGGAAGCGAACAGCTTGTTTAGACCCTTTTGACCATTCTCAGAAAGCACAATCATTTTGTGTTTACATACATTTGAAAGTCCAGTCTGCAGCTCTTTGACTAAAGTTTTCCTTTCTACAGCGTTCTTTGGCTATACCTTGTTTTTCCACTGTACTATATAAACATATTCACATTAAAAAACAATGTATTAAAATAGTTCTGTTAACATTTAGGAAAGACAAAACTCCTTTATGGGAAAAAAAAATCTCAGTGAGACTGGACACTTTTGTGTTCATGGTGACAGCAAATGGATCCACTGACATCATAGCCAAACCAGCCAAGAGCAGCAAAGAATTAACATCCTGTTATGTTTTCCCCACTAAAAGGGAAATGTTTAGTCTTTACCAATAAATCAGGAAATATAAGAAAAACAGAAAGCCATGTTCCTGAACAGGTTACAAAAAATGTTAGCTACCTTACCTAGACTTGAATTGCCTTTTGCAATAGTGATAGTCTTCTCATACATGTTTTTGACCATATTTGGGGCTGTGGAACTTCCCTCCAACGATACTGGGCATCTCTTTTCCATTAAAAGCACTTGATCCTAACACAAGGAAAATAACATCAGTTCAGTATACAGAGATTAAAAAAAGCGATTCGACATACTGACCTCAACTCATCTTACCTCATACAAAAGCTAGCTGCATAATTAATACAGATTCCTTATACAGACATTGGAAACATTGGTCCATCAAAGATCAAACCAACATACATGAAGTTTCTGTTTTCATTCAGGTAATGAAGCAAATCTACCAAAGTATGCTTTTTATTTAGGGATATCAGTTACACTCTTAAAATCAGTGGGGTGAATTCAAGGGTTCTAAGACTCATTCACTACAGATGTCTGACAACATGCCAGTGCTAAAGTTAACAAATCTTCTAAGAAATTGTAGCTAAGAATTTCTTAATAAATCACTGAATGGAAGAAAAAAGAAACACATGTCACAGTGACTGTCATATAAAGGAATATTATGTTGGACACTTGTGGCATCACAAGCCAATTTGTGAGCTGAACTGCGCAGGCTTGCATGAACACCAGGATGCAAGACCTGGTTAACACCACAGCCCCTAAGCTTCCTAGGCGTGGCTTCCAGCTGTGTATCTCCTCTTTGCACCAATTCCTCTGCGGAGCTTAACAGGGGATGAGAAAATCCCCCTGGCCTGCCCAATGAGTACAGGGTGGTCCAGCAATGTCTACTGCTGTGAGGTATGAGCAGAATTTTATATACCCTTGTATCACCAGATTCTGGGAGATGACTATCTTGACTCCATAAATTATCTCATGTTTTGGATAGGTCTAAATCCTTAAGTTTTGATGTGAGCTACCACATCTGATGTACATTTATAATCAAGCTACCATAGATGGCTGTTGGCCAGTGTCAATTTCTGAGGGAGGTTCTATGGTATAATAGGGCCCTTTTGTAGGTTTTTTTTTAAATTATTATTAAAAAAAAAAAAATCTTTACATTTCCAGTGGGATCAAGCTGTGTGGCAGTAGCAAGGTTTGTACTTAGTGCAATTTCTGCTGTTGTCTGAGATCCAGTCCACATTGCTGTGTTTTCGCTTTCATTTTGGTTGATATCCGAAACATCCAAAGACAGAAGATCCTTTTTAGGAAAACCAGTTGCAGTTTCAAGACTGTTGTCCACTATGGACTTTTGCTCTCTCACTCTCTGATTCAGATCCATGTTGTACGGATTCTTGTCAGATACACAGAAATCAGCTGCAGCATTTGAATGGTCCTCTCCAACAGACTGTTAAATACAGGAGACAATGAACAATCAACATTTCTTTATAATAGAAATAAAAAGCGCATTTCATGCTAAAATCTTAAACAGAAACTAATCTCACAGAATTTAAAAATATTTGTTTTAAGATAAGTATCTTCAGTAGATCCCTACAGGCATTTTACTATAATATGTACTTGATTTCTCAGACAATTTCTTGTTTCAAAATACCAGAAATTAATGAAAATAAGTTACTGCTGAAGGCCAAATTCTAATTTGGTACTCATCAATAACTCCCCACTAACTTCAGCAAAGTAACATCCACTCGCACATTCTCAAACTAGACATAACTCCAGCAAGTTATAAATATTAAAGCATCCAATTGTCTTTCTCACGTAGAGCTTTGCAAGACCAAGGTCTTTACTTTCAAAACACTTAGCAAGCAAAAAGCAATTTTGACCAGCTCAGACAATAAGCATGCAACCTAATTATCCGTTTAACTGAGTAGAAACATATTTAGATATCCCTTCCACACAAAGAGGGAAAAGTGAAAACTTGGTCAAATATCACCAAAAAATGAACATGGATATTTTGAAGTGTGACAACAATGAAATACAATGATGCAGCTACAGAAGCCTAGCAGTTAGTACACACTGCAAGTATATCGATTATGGCTGCAGTACCAGGATTGTTCTCTACACAAAATTTGGTTTGACTTTCAAGATTCCAAGGTGCTCCATTTCAAATATTTTAAAGGATTCCAATAATTACAACCTTCTGAAAAAGAAATAAAAATCTTCAAATACTCTCTAGCTAAGCTTTCAAAATGAGTAATTTTAAAAATATGTACGCTATTAGATAGTAGAAAGATATATGAAGGACTTACAGGCTCTGTATCAGTATTAGGGATTTTTCTCTGAAATGTATTAAATGTAGCCAAAAGAAGGTCTACCTCTATCTGTCTCAGTTGTTATCCACTGGTCCTATAAACTCTTCTATTTCATTTCCAAAAAAATAAGGAAAACACGTCTCCCAGGATTTTGGGATATTTTACACCATTAGTTTTTCTCATCTTTCAAGAACTGCATACATGCTTGCTCTGTCCCCAGACAGTTGTCAAAAAAGGTTCCCCTGTAAATAAGTGGTTAAGTAGCATCTGAGAAGATAATTGAGCAAACCCTAAATACAACTAATCTGCATGATGTAATCAATGAAATAATTTCCTACCTTTTTGGAGAACAGAACATTAGGACTATAATCTATTTAAATTATTTCATAAGGTTTCAAAGACAGCTGGGACATCTACTTTTAAGTCTGTTTTGTATCCATTTACAAATCAGTGAAAATAAGACCCAGCTCATACTCAACATGTATTCCATATGCCATATGTATGTATTAGAGTTGTAGTATATGCCCATTTTTATTTTTCTTTCACTGAAAGACAATGATGTAATTTTTAATGATAAATACAATGTCAGGAATTTGCAGCTACAGCAACACGTGGCCTCATTAGAGGATCTGCATTACTTTAAGTATTTTTTTCAACACCTATTTTAAAAGTGAGACCAAAGGCATTCAAAACCTCTCAACTTCACTGCAGTCAAAAATAGCTGAAATACCTCTGCATTCCTAATAGCATCAAATATCAGTTTTTTTCATTTTTATTGCATTTCCCTTACTTCAGAAGTCTTGTTTTATGAATAGATTTTCTCACTACGTTTACTCTGTGAAGTCACTCATAATTGCGGAGTATAAAATATTACTTGATGAGAACTTAATGCTCACTTCACACTGGTGCACTGAGAGGAATACTGAAAAGTCAGGACCATAATCTTTGAAAACACATGTAAACTGAAACCATCTTTAAGTCAATGCTGAAAATAACTTAAGACAGCCTCAACACAATATATAATGTAAATCCAGCCTCCATCTCATAAAATGCTTCTCAGCACGCCAAATGCATAATCCATTTAAGTAACAATTACAGACTGATACAATGCAATCTGTCCCACTGGCACAGCAGAGACGTGCTCTTTTGTGGATTAGGAGAAACATTAGAAGATGAATTTAGATTTCCAACCAGTGCCTTGTAAGGGCTGAACATATTCCAGAAGGGATAAAGGGAGTTACTAGAGCTCAGGTGTGGAGGAAAAAGCAGCAGCTACTCTATTCAAGACCACAGACTGCAAATGCTGGAGAAATCCCTACAATGTTGCTTTCAAAGATGACTGCTAGGAGAAACAACTTGGAAGACGCTGGACTGGCGAAATCAATCTACCAATTGCCAAGGAAAAAAAACCATGAAAAATCAGGAAGAGAAACAAAACACCAACTCTGATACAAACAATCAAATCGTTACGGGTATGTGACCAGCAAGAAAAAAAAACAACAAAAAACTGATCTTTGTAATGCTCTTAAAGAATTTATCTTCATTTATTGACTTTAAATAGAAATTATTAGCAATCAGGTGTGATACAGATTTACTTTTAATTACAGTATCATTATGAACATTCAAGAACACAGTAAATGAATTAGCAAACATATTAAATATGAAGCATAAAAGCAAACCTTAGGATGAAAACTTAGCCTTGCTCTTCCTACCTAAAATATTGTAAAATAATGCAGTTATTTTGTTACCACTTTTTACTATCATCTGAAATAGCAACAATTAAGTTTTTGTAGCAGACTACTCACCACAGATTTAACACTACAAACATCTCACCATACTTTATCTGGCTGTACAAAACAAAAATCCAAGCTCTCAACCTTCTAGCTGCCTCTCTCTTGAACACAGACATCTGAAAGACAGCAGCACTGCCCAAAACAAAACTGCACTTTAATCTGCTAACAAATAGTGCAGTTTGAATCAGGATGACATAAGACATTTACATCTAATAATACAGCGTTTTCACACTTATAATCAAAGTTTTTCATCAATAAAACCATCCTCCTTTTTACCTTGGGAGTTGACAATGGAAGAGAGAAGCTGAAGTTCAGCTCACCGCTACTGGCACTGCCATGCAGAGCTATCATTGAAGCCTGGAAGATGTCACCCTCTAGAGAATACTGCGATTCAAAGGTGGACTCATCCACTAGATCTGCCTCGCTGGAGTCCACCTAGCAACAAAAGCAATTCAATCAGCCAGGCTATCTGTTACCCTCACACCACATAAGCCCCGAACACATGCACCTCAGCTGCTACATTCTGACAGACACTTTCCTTCTTTTCTTCCCTCCCTCTCCACCCAACATGTTTTACATTGAAGTTCCATTTGCACAGCACAGAAGGAAAAATTTCTGCTTCAGTTACAATTTATGTTACTACATCTTAAGAGACTGCAAAGAACATCTGAAGTAAAGCGAGAGCCTCAACTGGAATAAGTGGCAGGGCTCAGGTAAGCTCATGCCTGTTAATAGAAGTACAAGGTGTTGGGAGAATTCTGCTGTGCACTCTGGTGTCAGTATTTTGATTTCTTCAAGGCTTTTTCTTCCTTTTTAATTTTCTTTTACAAGAATTAGCCCTGAAAAAATAATGAGCTTCAGTCAGTGCCAACAGTCAGGCACGTTCCCTCCACTCAACTTCACAGGTTTGGTTGTTTTCAAGAAGGTATAAAAAAATAATCTTCTGAAAACTGCAATGCTTTTCAATACATTTATAAGAAAAAATTATCACATTATTTTTTATGATTTCCAAGATATTTTACATTTGAAAACAAGATTAATATGGACAATTCTCCTGTCTTATATGATATAGAATAGAATAGAATTCTAAAAAGAGTTCAGACATGGATGTGGGCAGTATTTATTGCTTTTTTTTTTTCTTAAATCAAATACAATTTTTATCAAGACTCATATACTTGCAAATACTACAAAAAAATTAAGTCCTAAAAGACTTAATTTATGGTCTTATTTATGGTTGCAACACTTTGATTACAATTTAATTTTCCCTGGCATAGCTCAAGAAAGCAGAGTGTGCTAATAAAAATGATCAGCGAGTACAGAGCCATGTCCATACCATAAACTTGTATGAAACAGCCAATTGCACCGTATCTGCAGAGAGGGGACCTAACTGTTGTTTTTCAGCCTCTGTGGTTAGTAATACTATGAATTCATTATGTCACATTCACAACAGCAATAGCAACAATCCACAGTGATTCAACATACCGATTCCTTTTTGGGGCACAAATGATCCTTTTTTTTCGGGGTTTTTTTTATTATCTCAATCCTAAAGACTTAAACAGCTAATTCAAACTGCTCCTTTGGTGTAACTTACTTTCAGCCCATCTTCTGGAAAATGTAGACTAGTGGTACTGAAGCTATGCCCCAAAAAAAGGATTGTGAAAAAAGTGGACAGACCTGAAGAATCTGAATGTAAATTTATCAACGTATCTCATGAGTCCACTCTGCAAACGCATCTTCAACTGGGTGAGTGCACATTCAATTTCATATTTTGCACATTTAATTAGTTAGCGAAGTGACAATTTAACCTTATTATCTGCCATATATTTTCATTCTTCTTTCATAATTTTAATTTTTTTATATGAATCACAGATAGAAGTCAAATTTTTCAATACTTAAATTTTAATCCAATCTGTTCAACACATCTTTAACTAAAGGATATTTACAATACATAATATGGCTTCTTGTCAATTAATAGAATAAGGCAAATACTATCATTAACTACTGGTAACAAGGTAACAAACTGCAGAAGGAAAAACAGGCAGTCTTGTTTAAAAGCAAGTTATTAAAACCAGCTTGTCATTTCCAAATGTGAAAAAAATAGCAAACATACTGGAATCAGTAATTCAGAGATTTTTGCCTTGGAAGGAACTATTTCAGGTTTTTGGTTCGTTTGGACCTTTTTCTAATTAATTAAGTTCTGGTGTTTAGTAGAAACTGCTTTCCTACTAATGTCCCCAGAAAATGAGGGCCAAGTAATTTCAGTATTAGACCCAGATCGGTACAAATAACCATGAGAAGGCACACTAAAGATGTATTTATATGCTGCTTTTTGGTTTTGTTTGTAGAGTCCCGTTTCCTTTGTCTTATTTATCTGAGTTCTTATTGGTAACGTCGGGGCTATGTAAGGCACTGAACGCTAAGGTAAGCCTCATTGTTTGTACAAGTGGACACCTTTTGACCTTGCAAATCTCATAATCACTGATTGATGCTGGAATCTAGAGAATACTATTAGGAGGAAGTGTTGGCAGCTTTTGAAGACAGACAGCATTCCTTGTAAGGCTGGCTTACATGCAAAAAGAGAGTTCTAAAAACTCTTCAAGATGGAGAAGTGATGTGTTATGATATATAGGCAAAGAGATTTATTTACAAAATAAGCACATGAACATTTCTCTACACCAGGTGAGATTTTCAAAGGGCTACTCAGTACATGCAAGAAGTGGGTAGCCATGTACTTTTGAAAATCTCAGCAAAATAATTCAATTTTTTCCAGCAACTAACATATCATAGGGCAGATTCACAGCTCATGCAAACAGTCAAAATCTCCAGATGCCAGTTTCCACCATGTGGGGATCCATCCCAACTATGGTGGGTAAGTAATGTGGTGACAGTAAACACTAAAAAAATAAGCATGTACAGTGACATAGTAACTCCTTCCATTACAAAATGCAAAGACTTAAGAAATCTTTGGTAAGTTGGGCCACTAACCAGAGCCAGCTCAGCATGGAAGAGGGCTGCATCAGCTGGCCCCTCCTCCTCAAGTGACTGGGCAGTGTAGAAAAAGCAATCTTCCTTAGCAGAGACATAGCCCTCCTCTGGTGAAAGCTGCAGAAAGAACGAAGCTCTGAGTTGGATGAGAGGCCAGGACACAGGGCGTGCAGAGTGCATTATGTGTGGGGATTTAGAGAGGCAAATTCCAAATGCAGCAAAGAGTTCATTTCAATCACAGTCATAGTGCTGGGCAGGTAAAACAATTATTTTTTCCCAAATTTACTTGAATCAATTGAGCTGCACGCATCATTTTACATCCCCAAGTAATGAAAAAGGCCTATCCAGCTACAACACAGCGCCCATAGCTTAGTCCAAACTCATTTCAATTTCTGCTCTTATTAAACATGTATTAGAACTGCCATCAGAGCTGCCACCAGGGAAAGAGCCTAACAGCAGAGGCCTTTATGACCTTGCTAGCCGCAGAGTAATCCTGTTAGCAGACAGGAAGACAGCATCTACTGTCTGTAAGATTGTATCTGCTCGGTGGAACAGCTTCAAGAGGACAAAACACAATTCTGACTATAAACCATCAGCTTTTTCTGACGTAATTTGATGCTAGGTGCATTCAGCTGGTGCTGCAAAGAAGCCAGTGGTTATTCACAATGTTTAACTGGCAAGCATAATATGTGAAATATTAAAGTGCAAATGCTGTATGTTTACAAACTGCTGGGAACAGAAACAAAACCCCCAAGCATTTTCTCTTTTAGAGTGACATCTTCATAAGTATGAAAATGTTGATTTGCAAGGCATTTTAGTATGTAATACAAAGTTTCCAATACAAAAAGCAAATTTAACAACATTTAAAAAGTACCCTCCTCTTACTATGAAAAGTAAAGTTTCTAGTAACTTAACAGCCATTCCCTTCCACCCTCTCCATAAACATCTACTAAGAAGGAAAATTTGGTATATGCATCCACAAAGATTATAAGATTATTATTTCAAGGAAAGAAAAACGAACCCCAAAGACTGCACCTGGACTTACAAATATAGTGAAAAGCATCTTCTTTGGATGTATGAACTGATATGAATTTAACACATCAGGGACACTTGTCCACTAGCATCCTTACTGATATACTATCTTCGTTACTCTAGGTCTCCTTCAACCTCATTTTTCTAATTGCTACAGACTACTTTCTAAAATCAAGCCTGAAATTATTTATGGCTGTATTAAAATAACCAGTTTTAGGTATATCAACTGATATACTCACCATTGCTTAAATGTAAAGCATGCAGTCTAAATACAAAGGCTGCATATGTATTGTACCTTGCAAAGCAAAGGAATAGGCAAATTCCAGGCAAAATACATAAAATCGACTTTATGTCATGATCTCACACATTAAGAGAATCTTGTGAAGTGTACAAAATAATGCCTGGCAACAGCCAGCCCTGAAAGACTGAGGGGCTGCAAGATGCTTTGCTGTTTTCTCAGCTGCAAGACAGGTGTGCCAGGTCCTGCAATCACTACACCAGTCATACACTACACAGGCCACTCCCACATGCAAGGAGGCAGAGGATTCTGTTAATGACAATTTCTGGGTGTTTTGAGCCACCCAGCTGTACCCCAAAGCACAGGAATTGTATGCAGAAGTTACGATCATCATGTACCAGCTTAAATGACATGAAGAGTACCCATTGAATTCCCAAATCCTTACAGGCAGTGGTTTGGCAACTCCTATTTTAACTATTCCTGTTGGGGCTCCTTTCAGTGCTTGTACCGCTTCCTCCAGGCTGCCATTTTCCAAGTTGATATCGTTGACAAACATAAGCCGATCTCCAGGAAGAAGTCTGCCATCTTGCTCAGCCACACCCCCAGGAACTAATGAGCGAATCACAATTACAGTGTTTGCTGGATCAACAGGATCCTAATTAAATAAAAGGAACAAAAAAAAATCATTTTAATTATTCTGTCTTGAGAGGCTTATTTTTATGCATGAGGTTTTAATAACAACCCAACAGAGCTGGGTTATTAAAAAAGCTGGAGCCCTGTTCCAGATGAACCCTCAGCAGGAACATACCCTCCTGTCCATACTGTCCATATGTTTAGACTTCCACCTACTTTTAATTCTCAAATGTGAAAATTATTACTCCATTCTAGGTGATGTCCCATCATATGTCTCCAGCATCAAATACTGCTAAATTGCAGAGAGCTGTTCATACCATAATGTGTAATTACACACCAGAAATTCAAATACTTCCTATTGCAATGGCAGCATTGCAGACTTCATCCTCCTTCACACTCAGTGGTCTGGGAATACAGTTGTGCAGTGCAGACTGGGGCAAAGCTGACACATGCATACTGGTGGAAACAAAGGGTTATTTTCAATAACTCTCTTATTCTTCACGGCACCAGATCTTGCTCAGCTGAGGGAGCACTTTTTAAGAGGCAAGTCCTTGTGCATGCCTAATTAAACAGTTTACGGGAGACAGGAACATAGCAATACAGGACTCTAATACTCTAAGGTATTTGCTTTTAGAAAAGAAAACTGCTTTGAAGTCCCATCCTCCAACGCACTGGTTTTTATAAAAACTCTAGCACGAACATGATTCTGCTGTAACAATTACCACAGAAGCACATCTTTGCATGATTCCTACAGAATTACACTCACAAGGAATATCATTACATGTTAATACTTCCAACACACAGCAGTTCACTGGAGTGCATGCACCGAAGACAATGAGAAATGTAATAATGTACCAGCTTCACTGATAGCAAAAGGAGGAGAAAAGCAAACATCTACAGAATGGCATGCAACTGTAACAAGTTTCCATGCCAAAATGTACATCTGAAAAGACGCACACCATCAAGGCAGCACCCAAAATCACAGTAATTGGAGACTGCTGAAAACCAGTGTGAGAGGGAAGCACTGAGGGAGGGAGAGAATGACTCCAAGAAGACCTTGAACACTTCATGGCAGCTAATGCAGTAAGAAGAATGCCACGGACCAAGAAAACACTTCAAAAGTGGAAATACAACCAGCATTGCTGGAGATAGTGCTTAAGCCTGAACACTCACATCTTCCTCACCATTTTAATAAGTATTTACACTGTCACTTTAGATGACACTGCATGATACGTTTTTTGAAAAAAATCACCTCTCTAGTGTATGTGACAGTCTTCCCTGGGGTAAAAAATTACACAGACTTTCCTATAGGCCTGCCATTGTACAGAAGAACAGCAGGAATATATTAATATGAAAATACCTGTCCTTAAGTTTAGTCACTGTTTATTGAAAATTTAATGGAAACAGAGTCTTAGATGAAAGCAGAAACCTCAGTGACAAACTGGTATGTTTTAACCACACGTCAAAGGAGAGAACATAGGAAAAATCACAAATGTTATAACACGAAAAGAAAAGGCAAGTTTCAGAAAGCGGACTAGAGCTGTAGGATATAATCAAACTCACATTTGAAAAAAATATATAAAACAATTTAAGGTACTTCCCACAACCCTTCAGTACCACCATCCATAAAAAAAATTCAGTAACCAACCACACAGGCAACCACCGTTTGTGTCAATGCTTCAGAAGAGGCTGAAGCAAAAATATGCTTTACTTTGTGCTGACTCTAAATAATGAGGCTCACCTACGGTGTTTCTCTGCAGAGCATCAGGAGTAACACATTAAAGAGCAATCACCAGTTCATAAATGAGATACTTGACTATGCCTTTATCCTTCAGATCATTAAACTACGTTGGTCTTCACCTTTATCAGTGTGTGAATGCAAAATACTACTGAGGCATAGATTAATTCTAAGCAGTGCCCTGTGGGCATAATTTCCACCTGGAACTGACCTCCAGAAGCAAATGTATATACTGTTAGGGACAAGATCCAGCAGAGACCTGGGAGAAGACCAGGTCCTGCAGCACCTGCAAACAGCTGGGCAAAAGCCTACACTGACCAAAGGGAGAAATTACTTTAAGTCAGATTAAAAATTATTCACTGTGACAACTGGGAACAGGAGGAACATTTGTACTGGGATCCTGACCAGAAGACCGGCACTGACCTGTTCATCAGGACACACCAAGAATCACAGCTTCAGATACCCAGGAATTTTGAAGTCAAACACAGAATGAATGGGGGTGTTTAGGCATGTCCTGGACAGACAGCAGCTAAGCACAGGATTTCAGAACTGCAGTTCTGGATTTTAGTAAATACTTCTTTAAGCGCCTAAGTCCTTTATTGGATCTTGCCTTAATCACCTCAATGCAGGTGCAAAATAGAAGGCTAACTGCCTGAATATTCTGACTACATCATTCATTTGCCCTGGGGCACTACAAGATGAGCTTTCTGAAGACCCCAGTATATTACAAGATTATCTATTTTTCTGGGCGATTATCATTAGAACCTGTAGTCTGAATACAGCAAGAAGAATAAGTAATGTAGCTAGTGGGATGCTTATCAGTAGTGATATCCACTTATCTTTACTGTATTCCTTGGTTTCCATTAACGTTTACTCTTAAAACACATATTAGATCATATTGTAAGATCCAAACAATACAAAGGATTTTGCCCTCTACTCAAAGAAAGGAGCGGAGAAGTTACCTGGTAGTCCAATATGCTAAATCCAAGTCCCATACTCCCTTTCTCCAGTTCAATGTGCTGTACTTCTGTTTCCCACATCGCCAAAGAGGAGCTTTGCATCTCTTCCATACTCTGACCCTCATCAGCTATTTCCAAAGCTGTTCCCTCTGTGTCCGAGGAGCCAATGAATCCAAGTTCTATGTGAGCCTGAGAAAAAAATGTTCACCAATAAAATGTAAATATTTGTGAATCTGCAGAGACAAAACTCTGTTCGTGAAAAACAAGATAAAAACTTGATTTTTAGTGATGTGTCTCTAAACACAGAGAAAGTGCAAGAACTCAGCAAAATTAACAAACAAGTCTGATAAATCTAGCACAGAATTCACGTGTCCTTGGAACAAAATAGCTACACTGCAAGTATGTGAAAGTACTCACTGGAAAAAATATTTATGTAACGAAATTTCTGTCAAATTAAAATATTCAGAAAACTTCATTAGTACATGTATTCAAATATACAGGAAATATGTGTTATTAAATGCTACGTCTAAAAATATGCCTTGATCTAAACACAGCAACACCGACAGGAGTCAGAACATTTAAAAAAGGAAAATACACACACGTGTACATACACATGCATCTAGGTTCTTCAATTTCCTTGGTTTCATAGAAAAGCTTAGCAACTACAAACTGAATTTTGTGCCTTGCCCAGAATTCAGAATTAACTGTGTCTCTTTACATACAAATGCTATTGCTTTGTATAATGTACTGCAGGCCACTCCTGCATGTTTAGTACATCAGGCTGCCCAGAGCTTTACCATGTGAGTGACAGAAGTGTGTCTGCCAGTGAATGCACGTGCAGTTCTGCACAACACAAACCCAGAAAGCAAAGTTCAAAAACAGATTAAATATATACAGATTCTAAAGGACACACAGTTCAGTTTGCCACAACCCCATAGCCCATCTGCAGAATAGAAGTTAAGTACTCGGGCAGATAGATCTGCATCCCAGAATAGCCCATGACCTACCAGGGTTGACTACTTCTGCTGGCCTGAAGAACAGCTGATGAATCTAATCTGCCTTTTTCTATTTACGTGGTTTGAAGTCCTAAAATATTAAAATGTGTTTCTAATGTTTTACAAGAACTTTGTATGTTTTTTCCCAATGAAACAATCATTTTCTCAGTGATTTTTTTAAGACAAAATACCTTTTTTGTGAGCTGAACCTCAGATAGACTTAGACTCTCCAGTACTTCTGGGTGAGCGATGGGGGGAGCTACCGGACGACAGCACACCATTGTCACCTTAATAGGCAGTTCCTTCAAGATATTGACCACATCCTTGTGATTTTCTCCAAGCAAAGAGATCTCATTCACCTCAATAGATAAAGAATACACAGTGTTCAGAAGTACACACAGCATTTAGAATTACAGTGAACAAAAATGGGTAAAAAAAAACCCAACTCAACTCACTAATCACCTCATTTTTAAAACAAACAAACAAAAAACACATGCTAACGGACACTGTCAACCCTTAATTTCTGCTCCGTTTGGTGCTCAGAACCAGCAGCGAAATAAGTTTTCAACTGAATGTATAGTGTCATAAATTGCATGACACCACCCACAAATACCACATACTCTGTCAGTTCATGTTTCTTGCATTCATGTGAACTAAATTCACAGGGATAGGGATATTCTTGTTAAATCTAAATGCTTTTGCTAGGTATTCTTTTTCGTGACTTTGAACTGTATCTGAAATTCGGTTACCAGCTGAGAAATCCATGTAGGCACACGCATTCACATAAGTATGCATAAGAACATATGAAGTGACTGCTCGCGCACTTCTGGTTACAGCTGATACGTAGTTAGATCTGCTACGTTCCCAGAGTCATAACCTGTGAGAAGCAAGTCAATGCTCAAAAATCTTACTGAATGCAGACTAGGATAAAGTAGTATTTTTTTCTTACTTCCAACAGCTCATCGCCACTGAACAGCTTGCCGCTTCGTCCAACTGGCCCCTCCGGTAAGATAGATCTGATGAAATGATGTCCCACTGTAGCTTCAAGGCTTATCCCTAGTCCACTGCTTTCGCTAAATTTGTTAACTACAGCCACCTAAAATAAGATTAAGAAATGTTTACTTTTGACATACTTACAGCTGTACCTGTTACTTCTGTTTCAATTTATATACAATGAGGTGAATATTCCAGAAGTGAGAAACCAGAAATACTGTCGTGTGTAATAGGGGCAGTCAGGTAAAAACTGAAACTTTGATCACATACCACTTCAAAATAACAAGTGGGAACTGTATATTACAACAATATAGGTATATACGTTTGCAGAGACTACAGCTGTGGCATGTAATTTTGAAATAAAATCCTAAACTCAGATACTGCTTTCAACTTTATCTACAGTAAATATCCTATCCATTATGTAGATCATTACATCAAACAATTTATTCAGTATGCAGAATAGGTAAGACGTTTCAAGCACCAGCTTCAAATTCTGGCCAATGAAGGGAGCTTTGAAGTTCACCTTGAATATTATTTTTTCTTTAATACACATCTATCTACTTGAAGTTAGGAAATATGTGACTCAATACTCATAGGCACAGCAACCTAAGAAGCCTGTGATTATTTTTCTAAAATCAATACTGCAAAATTTGTATCTATATTCAAAATTTACAACCAAAATAAAATCATCTCAACAGATTAAGGACCACGTGTACAATTTTTATAAATAAAGGAACAAATACAATACAAACTTACTTCTATCCATATGTTAGCAACACAAAAGGCGGACATATAATAATAGTAATCAAAGTTTACCTACCACTATTTCATAATTCGAACCCATAATCCTCTGCCACTTTGCCTTTGTAGTTGTTTCTTCCGTAGTAGTTAGCTGGAAATCTAAAAGTTATGTCTGAGATTACTGTGACAAAAACTAAAACATCCTGTCTATTCCTGTAACTGATTAAATACCATGCAAGACTACACAATCATTTCCATGATGCCAGAACTCTCCTAAACATGACTAAAAACTTGGCATGTTTTGCCTCACCAAGCTTTGGATTATCAGAGGAAAAACTTGCAAAATAGTATTGGATCCAACCCCTGCAAAACTGTATTTTGAAAGACATGAAGTTCAGTCAAAAAGTTTGGTGTGCATGGCCGGGAAGAAAGGACACATATTTAAACTAGCCTTATTGTTGAGTGAATTTAATGCAACTTTACAAGGTAATGGTCACAAAGCAAATGAAAAAGTTACATGCCTGGCCTGGGCATTCGTTAAACCAGGCTGTATGTGGTCTGATCAGATTGATTCAGGGGAGATGGCTGAAATACTTACGTATGTGATACTGCATACTGATCCTTTTGGACAGACTCTGTATTTTACAGAGAGTGTCCAAGGAAAGTTTTCAAACAAAATCTGGAGGTTTTGTATTTTTAAAACTATGAGCAGAACTGTAAAATACTTTTTTGAAACTGCAGGCCCTAGAGGGCAGTGAGAGAACACAAGTCCTAGCTCTTTTCTTTTGTTGTTACATTCACATACATGCATACATACAGTGAGAAATAATTCAATAATTCTAATAGCTAAAGAGCAATAATAAAATTGGAAGGGAAGGAGGGGAGAAAATGCTGTGAAAAATACGATGACAGGCTAGGCAGCAAACTGCAGCAACTTTTAACTGCAAGCTGAAAAATAGAGAAATACCTTCCTCCTGCTCATTCTCCCCTCATTCACACTATTCAGATTCTAGGGCAGGAAACAATAAAAAGCAGTATTTACAAACAACAGCCAGCAAACACAGCAGATTTAACAGAACCCTACATATCCAAGGTCCATGGCCTGTGCTGTGCCTACAGTAAGTAACAAAATAAACCCTTTAGATCTGAATGCTCACCCCAGGCGAAGACTAGAATTATCTTCATTACAAGATTAAGTTCTCAATTCCCACTGACTTTTGAAGAATTTAAAGTGACTAATAGCCTTAGACAGTGTTTTAAATCTAGTCATTGCTCATAAACATTACTAAAAATAAAGCCAGGTGTTGTGTGGCATTCAAAATTGGCCATACTTTCCTCACAGCAGAGACTCTGCAATATCTGAAAGAAAGGTGTTAAGAAGAAATTCTTCAGTTATCCAGGATAATGGAAAGCATGAGTCATGAAAAGATACACATTACAGAACTCATATTGGTGATGCTTTTCCATTCCCCTCTAGCTCTGGGAGTAGGAAAGTGTTACAGAACACATCAAGTGCTGTCTCAACCTGGAAAGCACCATCACACACAGGACTTCTGAAATGCAGTACAGTGCCCTAACAGCTCAAGAGGGAAAAAAAACACCCATTAGAAAATAAGAATTTCCACAAAGAGTATAGGTAAAGTCAGAGCATATCAGTGCAGCAGAACTAACTGAATTTCAAACATTATCAGAGAACACATATTGCAATGAACGCAAGCTCAGGAATTTGTGAAAAGGAAGTTTATCAGAAGAGGTATAAGTCCTGGAACTGCCACTGGGCAGCTGCAGGCAGTTGGAAACATAGCACATGTTGGGGAATGAGGAGGGAAAATGTTTAATACTAAACTAGACTAAAAAGAATAGAAATACAAAAGTAGACTTAAAAGAGGGCTAAGCACGTAGCAAAAGCAGCCTGCTTCATGGGACATCTTTGACACTATTTTCAGACACATACAGTAGAGCACTGAAGAGCACATGCTTACATGTATGATTACTTTCACTTTCTAGCTGTACCTCAGCTACACAGCACACAGGAGATGGAAAGACACCCAAGTGCATTTTTACAAAATTTAAAACATTGAGAACCTGTTTCCTGTTGTTTCATGTCCTCTCCAATATTTACCACACTGGTACTGCACAGCAGTGATGGAGATTCCTGTTCTGTTTCACTGTTACCTGGAAAAAGAAGAAGATGCCTTTTCAGCTATTTTATGTGTTCTAATATTCATCAGGGGCACAGGCATGCCCCAGGGCACTGACACTCTCTTCAACTGGACTTCAGAGGATCCATATTTGGCAAATGGAATCTGTCATAAGGGGCCCAGAAGAAATGCCATATTTTAAAGATATTTTGTCTTCTGTTAATGCTTTTTTCAATTAAACAAGAGGAAAAAAAAGCACCATCAGTAGCTGCATCTCTGCAATTGAAAGAAAATATGCTGGAAAACGTATAACATCTCTTACCACTCTTGTATTATCTTTATTTTTTTTTTCTCTTCTTCACTTTGTGCAATTCAGGAAGCTGACACTGAAAAAGTAAAACACTATGGACTTGCATACCTGACAGACTTTTCACTTGTAGAAAGCCTCTCCTGCCACAGAGTTCTGTTAGGTATGCTGCTGTCTGTCAGCTGTACCCTGACCACCTCTAAACTGGAGAAACAGCACTTTCTGGGCATTTCCTCTGTAATTTTTGCTAAAGGTGGGAATGAGAGGATGCCATACAGATAATATACTACTGGGTCTTTCAAAATCTTGTGCTAGGTGGGGATCATGCCTCAGTCTATAAGCTGTGATACGCTTCTGCAGACATCAACCTATAACACAAGTAGCTGAAAAAATCTGTTTGTGCATGCATGCTCTGTGCAGATATTCTGTCCAAACACACCGACTTTCAAAATCTGGCACATATAACTCAAGATGGACACAGTATAAGATTAGGCTTCACTTGTCTCACCTAATTAGCAGGAAAACTAATATTGTTCATTGGCTTTGGAACTTTGTACATGTATATAGTTAATGCCCTATCAGATGAATAGCCTCTAGATATAGGCCGCTCCTCTCATACCTTGAGCTTGTGATACTCACATGCAAGAGTGAAAGGAACTGAGATTTGCTTTTGCTCATTGTGGAAGGTATCTTTTTGCTTGGTCTTGAATGCAGCACTCACTGTTGAGCACGAATAAAACATTCACTGCCTTCTTACCATTTGAAGATTTGCAGGATCAAAGTCTTCAAGCAATTCAGCCAGAAGTGCATTACACTGCAGAGCTTTCAACACTCACTTTGAAAATGTAGCAAATAATACAACTGTGTCTAAAAGATTAATCAAACCATAGTAAACCAAATTCTCCCCTCATGTACAACAGTTCCACTATCAGTAATACCTACCCAGAATGAATCTGGTGCATTTTATTTTCAGTTTGCATTTGAGAAGAAAAATGTTTCAAGCCAACTTAAAAGCAAAGCCAGTTTTAATTACCTTTGGCTGTGCTACTATCCATTGTTTGGAACAGTAAGTCCTTTTCAACAGCACCACTGAAGTCCTCCTGGGGCTGAATATGATTTTCCTGCTTAAACCCTCTTCTGATCAAAGTGAGCCGAACCGTTTGTCCCGTGTGCCGCAAAACATCAACTGCTTGCTGGTTAGTAAAACCCTGAAGATTTGTTCCATCCACCTGCAAGATTAAGCAGCTTTTCAGCCCACAAGACACCACCCAGGAAAAAAAAAAAAAAACAGGGAAAAATAATATGGTGAGTTCTCCGCATCTGTTAGCCGGAGCACAAAGCAAGCAAAGAGACAAGAAAAAAAACATGGATGACTTAACAACATCGGATACACAAAGCACTTTCACTGGAGTACCCCACATCTAGCCAACAAGCACTACCACAGCAAAGTGGGGAGAAGCGCTTTGGGTGCCCACCAGAGTGGAGCCAGACAGATTCACTCTGTGAGGTGGGAAAGGACACAGCATGTGCTGTGCAGGGCACGCGGTGCAGTCTGTCTGCTCAACTGCTTCAGCCCATCTCTGAAGACAAAATACTGAGTGAATAAACTAACATAGCCATGGCTGGGCCAGCTAGGAAGCGGAGGGTGAGGAGAGACATATCCGTACACTGTGGTAAGAAGAACTGCAGAGCGTAGCATTCTGAGACTAAGCAACCTCAGACACAGTGAAGTCCACTACAGAACACCATGAAGTCCAGTTTCCCAATCACACACTGTCCCAGCCAGCCAGATGTTATCTCGGGTCCACCATTTTAATATTTAAAAGAACCAGATTTTGGCCTCTTCTGTTTGAAGCTACCCCATTATCTCATGAACTCAGGGGTTTTTTTCTGAAACTCAGGACTTTGGCATTGCTCAATTTCATCCCATTATCCCTAGTACACACCACTTTTTATTATTCTTCTCCTGCAAACTCTGTATTATCCTATTTTTCCTCTATCTCACCCCTCAGTATCTTTAATTTCTGAAATACTTCCAACAATACTATATTCCTTGATCCTGTCGTTGTTTCATGCTCTCTATACAACACACATGCTCAATTATTTTAGCTCCTCCTGCATGAATAACGACTCCCCCCAGATCCTTAATCATTTTGTTGCCTTTCTCTGAACTTCTTCGAACACTGGTGCTCTTCTAAATAGAAAGTAATTAAAAACATGCTGGTGTTATTTAATTTTTCCTCCACATTTAAGCAAACCATATTTTTAGAAATGTGTATTATTCTTTTGTCTGAGGTCACTCAAATCTTTTTCTCCTTCTGCATCTGCAGTAGAAGAAGAAATCAAACTTTGGAATAATCAATTTTAGCATTTGTACTCAGCATTTAAATTATTATAAAAAACACATCTACTTCCACATGCAAGCATGCAGGCATGTTTGCACTTGGAGACAGACCATAACTTGTTGTTAGTGCTGCCTTCCCACAAATGCAAGGACAAATCTGTGACAGCCACAAAAAATGTGGTTCCTGCATTCATGACCTGATTTTCACCAGACAACTAACATGTCATGCATGAAAATATTTTCTTCTTTCTTTGAGCATCTAAAACTTTAATGATATACTTTTGAAAATAATTTTGAAAACAACTGCTTAATTTGACTCAAACTTTGAAACTTTGCCTTCTCTAAGCAGTCTCAAAGATCTTACTGGTAAGACATACACACACAACACAGATTTTCTCTAGAAGCACAAGTTACACACAGGCAGAATAATTAAAGATAATGTGATTGAATACTCAGTGAAAAAAAGGACTCACCATTTCAACATTAATTCTAAATGTTTTGAGCAAGTACTATACAAGCGTATTTTTACAACTTGAAGTTGAGTTTTGGCAGACAAGTGATCTCATTTCTTTCTGTGTTTACTTACAACTATAATTTGATCTCCAACATGGATTCTGCCATCATGTTCCACAGCACTGCCTTTTGTAATGCTTTTCACAAAGATACCAGAAGGTTCTGGGATGAAGCAGCAGAGAAAATTAAATTAACTAATTTATTAAGAAACGATTTAAATAACTGAACAATCTCCAACTAATACAACCAACCAAAGGGAAAAAAAGAAACAAAACACAATCTCCAGGTAAGATAAGGAAAGAATCATCAAGAAAACACATGCTTTAAGGAAAACATATAGATTATTATTTTCCTAAAGAATGAGCCTGATTAATGTCAGCTTGCATTGGACCAGATTTCATTCAAAATCTTACAATGCCAAATTCCCAACTCTTGCTGCAAAAGAAGAAATATTCTAACTTATTTTAATCTAAATGTTGAAAACAACATTGACAAAAAAACGTATCTCTGACTCTTGGGCAGATCTGCAGGACAGAAAATTCAGTTTGAGGACACTAACATAGTAAGTTCTGTTTTTTTCTATGTACTTAATAATTGCTTAGGAAAATGCATGCTTGGATAATGAAATGCAGAAAATTATAAGCAAGCAGGACTACAACTTACATTTGAACCAGCTTTTAACTACAGCTGTAAATCAGTATTTGATCCAGTAAATAAAAAAAAAAGACACCAGAGGAAAAAAGAATCCCAACCCCCAAACAGAAGCATTTTAGACAGTTAACCAATTTTGAATCAGAAGGAGTATTTTACAAAACACCTACAGAAAGGACATTTTACAAAAAGAAAACCATTTCAGAAAGGACATTTTACAAAAAGAAATCAATTTCAGGAAAAAACACACTGGAATTTGAAACACCTTCAACAGCTCAGTGAAGTGAAAAATCTATGGAGTTCCTACATGCACATTTTTGCATAGTATACATGAAATTGAGAAAAATACTAGCATGAACTGGTATGAAATCAGGTCTGAGGGTCACAGGCCTGTAACAATGGTATCAGAAATCTAAGAGAATCTACTTTCTCTCAACAAATATTCCAACTCTGTTAAATGAATACGCTCAGTAGGAAGATAATCCACTGTAAAATGGGTTTTAACAGCTAGCAAAACACCCTAGTGCATTTGCAAATCTGAAACTCACCATTTACTGGCCTCGATATGACAAAAGTTAGCAGGAAGAAGGGCTAAATCTCTATTTTGCTCTAATGACTATATTCAGTTTAGGAAGAACCAGACTACAAATATACTTAAGCCACAGCATTGACAATTCTTTTCTGTTTTTTCTTAATTTTTTGTTTTTCCAGGTTTTGTGAATAATTAAACAGCTGGTCTTACTAACTTCCAAGCGTTTTTATACCCTGTAACAACTGTATGGTAACATGACAAGTTGTTATTTGTCATTCCTGAAGATTCAGCTTCAGATTCTGTTGTCCAGTAGTCTTACTGCTGCTTCTCTGACAGCAAAGTTGTTCTTTTATTAAGTGTAAGTCACAAAATTAAGTGAGATGTTCAATTAGTTCCTAAGGCAAGACTATTTTCTGATGCAGTTACATGCAGCACAATAATTTAAAATCAAAGATCAGTGATACTCCAACACTAAACCAGTTAAAATATGCTCTCAGATCTATCACATTCTACAATTTAATTTGCCTTTTGGAGATTAACCTGGAAGCTGGTAAAGAGTGGACTTACACAAACTGTGACAATCCTGTCCTATGGAACACATTGTTAAAATTTAGAACAACTTCTCAAACCCAACAAATTATGTCTATAAACTGGCAGTAACGTGAGATGTATCTATGCATACGTTTTTCTAACAATCTATACATGGTTAACAGTCAAACCAACAGCTCTTTGAGAAGTTTGACAACACATTTGACAATTGTCCCTTCCTAGTATTACTGCATTTGCCAAATCCCCCCTATGGATGCCTAGCAGAATTCTGCATCATTTTTCAGAAAAACGTAGTTGAATTACAAAGTAAAAATATACAACTGTTCCATAATACTGTTGTATTTATTTATTTAAATTATTTCTTGGCTGCAACAGCCCATACATTAACAAACATTTATTATATCCAGATTTCAATACGGAATTCTTGATCTGCCAGCAGTACTACAGACACTGTTTAAAAAAAAAAAATAACAATACCTCCTAATACTACTCAGAATACTAATGTATTATCTTGTAAGAGCCTTTTAAAAACTAAAACGTAATTTAAAAAGCCCAGCTAGCTCTAACAAAAATTGCTTAATCTATTTTAGAATTGTTTCGCAAAACCATATAAGCACAAGCTTTAGCCAAGAGTGAATATAAAAACTGATTAAAAAATGCTGAGATTGGATTTTATAATAAAACTGATTGCTTCTAATCTGAATGACCTTCTCACCAAAGGAAAACAATTCCTTTTTCTTTACAAACTTTAAAAAAATTTTAGATGCTTGAGGTTTTTAGAGGTGCTATACCAAAGCTAAAATTAAGTCTTCGATGCACATACACCATAGTATGCAACAGATTGTATAGCAAACTGCAGGAATTGATAATTACCTGACGTTTTGTCTCCAATGTAACCAGCAATAGTTATTCCTAATCCCTGGTTGTTTTTAGTCAGCTCAACGTTAAATTTCTCCCCATCTTCACAGCTATTAACAGAAGCAACTGCCTAATAAGAAAAGTGTGATTAGAAAGGAAGCCTTTTTTTTCTTTAAAGAGTCACCACATTCTTTGATGTCATTAACATGTAAAATTAGACACAAATGTAAGAAAGAAAAGTACCAACTTTGCTTCTCCTCTTACATGGTGTTCAGCAGAGAAAGTAGACATACATAACATTCTTCACTGTAAAGCAATGCAGGTCATGTCCTCCCTGCCCTACTGCCCCTGGGATATTACCCTCTAACCTATAAAATCATTATTTGATGACTACAATGACTGGTGGAAATTGTACAAATTGAACGATGAACCTCTTGTAGAGTAAGTTACACAAACCATGCTTAAATGTTAGAATATGTAGCTTGCTGCCCTTCTGGGACCAAAACCAACTTTAAAATACTGTGTTATTAAAAAGAAGAAAAAAAGAGCAGAATTATAATCTGTATTCTAGTTGTTTAATACCTATAGCTATTTTCTTCCTATGCACGCCAAGTTTAAAACATAATCAAAACTATTACTAATAAACCAGTTACGTTTCTTGTTTTGAAAGACTTAAAAATACTGTTTTAGAAAGCAGCAATTATACTTCCAGCTAGTTAAATAATGACAATCTCCGCTAATATCTACTACAACCCTGTGAATTTCAATAACAAAGAATTTTTTGGGTAACGAATTCATTTATGTATTGTTAATGAAAGTACAATAAATATTAAAATCCCATTTCAACACTATAGCTTTTGTATTAAATGAAAAAAATTAACTTACAAAACAATTTCAACTTTTAAAAAAGGGGGGGTGTCATTCTTCATCTTTCAGCTGTCTAAAACATAGTTACTAGCCACTCCCATAGCTGATATATATCAGTATATGATTATAAATACAAGGCTTCAATTCCCTTGTATTTACATGGACATCAATATTTATGCATGTATTTAAAATGGGAATTCATAAATATATTACAAATCTATCAAGATCCTGCTATACTCTTATTTTCTTCTGTCTCTTCTGCATGACAGATAACAGCTAATGCTTTTTAAAGTGCCAATAAGGCAACCAGACAGATACTAACTAAACCCAGTTTGACTAGATGAGCATGCATGTGCCAAAAAAAAGATGACTTCAGGCAAGCTATGATGCTGCTTGCCAAAAGGGAATCTGACTTCAGTTCTTTATCTGAACAACTCCACCCAAAACTACAATCAAACATGAGAAAAATAAATTTCTGCTGCTGTAATTACCTCTCTGCTTGATAATACAAGATTATTTTAGCCACAGGTCATGCCACTAAAAAACAGCTCTTATTTCTATAATCTCATTAATTTTTACAGGATAGACATCTACAGGGAACATGAAGTGTCCATTTTGGAAAGTCATTCTGCTCTCCCTAACAGCTTTAAGAGCATCATGAAGTCTTCACCCATTCTGTATTCAGCAGTAAGAAACAGACAAACCAATCTGTTTCCATCATCATCTTCACCCCAGACCTGAATTAATGAGGGCTGCAGCACCATTAACTGGGTGCTTCCTCCAAGAACAAGACTTTGTGCAAGCAGTTTAAAAATAGCCTGCCTTCTGCTAGGAGAGATGTACCAGGAACAAGGTGTTGAAAAGGACTGAAATGGAGGGGAAGGTAGCAAAGAAGTCAAATTTTGTCACTTGGTGGCTTTGAGCAATTTCCTTGGTACTAGAAATTCTATACGTCCTGCAGCTGCAGATACGGCCTTCCACATTGCATCATAGAACCTAAGAAAGGCAAATACTGAAAGGCAAATTCAGCTTCTCCTTTGAGACTGCTGCTTTCCCAATAAATAATATCGATCCTTTTATCTAAAATACAGCCAAGTTGTCATGCCTCTGAGTGCTGTAAAAACACAAAAGTCTGTCTCTCCTCTTAGATGTTCAGAAGACTCCATGTCAAGATTAATTTTCTTTTCCTTATAATCACAAAACAGTGGACGAATATATGTTTGTTTTCCACAGATTCCACTACAATGAACAGAGGCAAAATAATGGTCATCATGAAAAAATTAAGGTTTTATTTATTCCAGAAAATACAGATATTTTTATTCCAAATTACATCTGAAATGTAATTTGTAACTGGGAAGAAAATGTCTAGAAAATCAGGTCAAAAACAACAACCTTTTTCTTCTCTCATTCACTTACTCCACATAACCACATTTAAATATAGCTGGTCATAACTATATGTGACAAAACACTACCGTTCCTCACTCCCATGAAACCAGGCTTTGCTGCAAACGTGCAAATGACCTATTTTGTAGAGGTTCTGAGCTGACAGGCCATGATAATATTTACAGAATTTTTTAAGTGGCTGACAGTTGTAGAGGAGTAACAGCACAGAGAGTAGAATCATCAGCAGGGGAATAAGGGTAGCAGCTGGTTGACTTTTTTTGGAAGATGTCTAGCATATAAGCAATGCCAGGTGATGTAGGAAAGAAGCAGCATCTGTGTGCTGGTTGGCACAGGGAGAAACTGTCTGATGGATTGCTGCAATGATACGGAAATAAGAAATGTTCCTGTAGAGGAAAAGGACAGGCGTACGGAGAAACGCTACAAAGCCAGCTTGCTCTATCTGAAGAAAAGACTACATGGCTACAGTTTTTCCCAATGTATTACCGCACAATCACAAACAAACCAGAACCAGACATTATTCAGATCACACTTATGGAAGTCCTAAGCTTTGATCCGAAAAGGCTTCAAGCATATAGTTTCTTGCATTGTGGATTCATGACAAATTCTCCCAGATTGTCACCACTACCGGGACAGAAAATCATGGCTTTTGAGAACAAAAGCATGAAAGACATTCAAATAGCAGTTAAAAGAAAAGGAAGACTGAGGTAAAAGTTTGTCATGAGTTAAGTATATTCACTGTTGCTTACCTGTTTCTCTGGTGTGGAGGTTGGTACTGGTGTACCTGGTGGGACTGCTGGTGGAGGTGGCTCGTCAATTGGACCTCTTGCAATTACGAGTTTCACTCTATTTCCACATTGTCTCAGAACTTGTGCCACCTGCTCACTGCTCATTCCAGCTAGGTCCGTATCACCAATTTTCAGTATGTGGTCTCCACTACACAATCTCCCATGCTGGAGGAAGAATAACGATGAAAAAAATCTATTAACATCCTGCTATTTCTCCCACGTAACATACAATTAGAAAAAGACCACATAGCTTTAGTCACTTTTAAGATAAATGAACCAGGGAACTTTTTTTGGGTGCCCAGTCAATAAACATGGAAAAGAAAAGTAGGTTGCCTAATGGCAATGCAGGAAATCCTTTTTCAAGCAGTCACAGGAGCACAGAAAAAAATACATATAGTTATGGTTACTACCTACTGGTATTTAACAACTGCATGTAGATTAGAGAACTTCAGGTTTCATTTCGAAACACACTTCCAAAAGACAGTATATAAATGTGTAAATCAGCTTTGCACTTCTATTTAAAAACTGGTCTTCAGGATGAATCATAACTTCAAAATAAAACGCATTTTGCCCTTACTGTAATCCAGTTATTTATATTGCTTTACACTGGTTTACTTTCCTAATGATTTACCTTCTGAAAAACTTCACATGAATTTAGCCCATATGAGAAGTATTAAAGAGACAGGTGTGTAAAAGGAGCTCATCTACCTGCTCAGGGAAGGAGTGTGGCAATAAATCCTGTCCATGCATCTCTAGCACCTGTTAGCAGGCAACCACTTCTGTGGTTGCAAGACTGACTAGTCTCTGTGCCTACTCAGTCCTTGACAATCATTAACACAGCTCCAGATACTTGCCCAACAGACAAGCTGGAAATGAGCTGTGATCACCAAATTCAATTAACATGAGCCCTTTAGGCAGGAGCAGTGGACACACAGAGTCTGTGTCCTCAAGCAGACGCATGAAGCCATATGCCTGCTCCAAGCTTCAGTAAGCCCAGTAGAGAGAAGCAGACACTATTCTTAGCTGCTGGGGCAGACCAAGTGAGCGTTTGGCGTCTCCCTCACCCCTGGATTATAACCAGTATATTCATGAAAGAATTAGGACTCTAAATGCACACCAAACATATAAAGTAGCAGGTTTGAAAATGCGATTCAGAGCCTAATCCAGCTTTTACATTCAAATGCACAGATCCTCTGCACTAAACATGCCCTGACTGAGAATAAATTTCACCACTTGCTCTTTTTTACACTTACAAGGAAAAAAGCTTCCACTACTTAGCATGATTATAAAAGTAAAGGGTAACTTCACACCTTAATAAAAAGTAAACAGAGGACAGATTGAATTTACCTGATCAGCCACCCCTCCTGGAAGGATGGTTTTAACAATCACTCCAGTTGACTTTCCTCCCACTATCCCAAATCCCAGACCTGAGCCATCATTCACCAACTCGATGGTCTCCACATGCTGCCAGTGAACCTAAAAGGAATACATAATGAGCTTGCAAATAGTTAAAATAAGGACATATGTACTAAAACCTACAAAATATTTCCTCTTATTTCTTGGGTATGTTTTTGAATAAAGGAAGGTTAGAGGAAGGTGGAAATATGGGACCTTTTTAAAAATTACTATTAGGTGTAAGACTACAAAATATTTAAGCAATAAATATCTCATTCTGTAACAGCTGGAGTTTCTCTGGTACAAAACTTCTCTGGGTAGTGAGTCAAGCCTTTCAATAACTTTCTGAATGAATTTAACCAGCAACCTAGAACTGTCCACCTCTATGGCCCATTGCAGTCAGTGGGAAAAATACTGCTGCTAGGGAGTATCATAGGACTGGAAATTAGAATGTTTAGATAAGAGCATGTTCACATTGGCCATTATAGCAAAGCACAGAAGACAGCATAAACCCAATTCAGAGGTTAAGGCTGAAACCAGCACCAGGTAGTGCAAGGTAGGCATTAGCAGAATTGCCCCCTGTGTACTGAACAAAGATTTCTGGTTGTCTGATGTCAGCAGCACCGGAATGAAGTAGCTCTGATGGCAGGCTTCATGTTCTGACAGGAGCGAAACTTCTCTGAAAGAAAGACAAATGTACAGTAGGCAGTACAGGGGCAGTACTGAAGGAACAACTGGAAGCTCCTGATACTGCTTCTCCTGAAGAACAAACCACACCATAAACTCATCTGAAACTTAAAACTGCAGCTGGTTCTCCAGCAGGTAGGATCTTGAAAATAAGAAGTTATTTTGGAATAATCAAGGTACTGCAGATTCAAAGCCCTGTAGTACCTGTTTGGGAATCCACAGTCTTAACACAAACCAATGACGACCAAGCAAAGCCTGAATGAAAAATAACAGCTCCAGAAAAGCTGCTTTCCCCCAGCATTTGAAAGTGAGGTGAACACAAGGACTGGGAAAGGCATGCATAAAAAACAGAAGGAGCTGTGGCAGCTTTGAAAGGAACATTTTTTTTCAAGCAAGAGAAGCTGTTCAGAGAATACGGAGGCAATCACATAGAGGAAAAAGTAAGTTGCAGGAATACTGGGAGAAAGCAGGCCACTCCTGGGTGTTGACAGGAAAAGTTAGGCCAATCAATCAGCTTTATTTCAGCACATAGAAGAAAGGAATAATTGTGAAATTTCTTCATTAAAGGTTTTATGCTAATGATTACAATAAACACTAAAACAGATCCTTTTTCCAGGCTGATTGCTCTGTATACTTCTGATTATCAATTCCGATAAAGAACAGCCACAGACGATTGAATAGTGAAACCTACAGAAACCAAAGACAGGCCTTTCACCCCAGGACAAGCCATTATATAAGTGAGATACCAGGAAAAGAAAGCGCAGTTAGTATCACCATGTTTTTGAGCTATGTTCTTTACACTTAAGATGCGCAAAAGCTTTCAAAAGTAAGTAAATACAGCAGAGCTGTTTTCTGGGGGTCCTGAAGTGTGTACCTACAGATGGCATTTTGATGGCTCACTCTTGTTGTTCTACTTGAGCCCCACCACTAACAGACAATAAAGAAACAAACAGAGGGGCACCCATCCAGTCGATGGTGCAGATGAGATTGAAATTTCTGTTTGCCCAAGCAGAAGATAAAGAGAAAAAAAAAGATCCTGTTTACGGCTACCTGAAAATAAGGCTTCATAAAGTAAGGTAAACATGCTGTACTTGCATTGGTGGATACAGAGAATTTGGCAGATGGGAAGAATGAATTTTTTCAAGATAAGTTACCCCCCCAACAAGCCTGAATATTTTCTACTCTTTGCCTGGGAGAAGGTACAACAAAGATAAATACAAGAAAAACCTCAGGAACTGTGAAGGAAATGTACATACAAGTTACAAAAAAGTGGCTCAAAATACTAGATGCAGTAAGCGCATACATGCCCACAACTGAATACAGAGATGTTTGGGGTATACTCACCGGGTTGGAATGGGCTGAAACTGTGCTAGCAGCAGACGGAGACCGGGAAACTACAGGACTGATGAGCTGAGGGAAAGTGCCCCTGGCCACAACTAGCTGGACATTATCTTTTGCTTTCTGTAGGATGCTGATAGCCTGTTGATGTGTAATTGTCTGATCAAGGGCTTGTCCGTTAATAGCAAGGATTTGATCTGCTTCCTTCAGCTTTCCATCTCTGTCACATATGTGTAAACAGGGAAGGGGATGACAAAATAAACAAACAAGAAAAACCAAAGAAGTGTTGCCACAGAAATTGCAATATTTTGACAATTTTCCAATATTTTTAATAACCTGTTCTCTATTCCCCACACTTTTTAATCTCTCCCTGCAGTTTTGCTAAAAGGAGCTGATGCGGCACCCTGGTGATCGCTTCCTTTGAAGCTAATCCCACTGCCACTCTCCCCTGGCTACTACCCCCTAGCTAGCTTTCTTCTCCCTGTACCCCCATGCGAGACTAAGCATATTAGATGTCAGTTGCTCCCAACCATAGCCTGGGAACTTATGTTTATTCTTGACTTTGAGCCTCTTGCTTAACAGACCAAGTGCTTCACTTTGTTCAGTGCGCCCATTCTGAATATGCATTAAACCGTGGAGTGGAACACACTTTCATCAAGATGTTACGGAAGCAAATTTTGTTTTGCACAAAACCAAGGGGGAAAGAAAAAAAAGAGGAAGCAGAGAGAGCAACAGAAATAAAATGATAAAACAGATCCCTTCTAAATGACAGGGAAAAAAAAACCCTGAACAAATTAAAAAATAACTCCTCACTTTCTGACAAAGGAACCACTACTGTAAAATTATATCCTGAGCCCTTCCCCAGACCAAAAGAAGTGCATGAAGCCTACACAGCTGAGTTACCCTCTGCCTCCTCCACTGTTTCTATTGCTTCTGCAACAAATCAGCAAACAATCTGGAGTTTTGTCTTCAACATCCTGAAGCGGCAATGCTTTGAAAACAAATGGCAGCACCAGGATCCCTATTACACCAGTTTTTGTGAACACCTGCAGTGTAGAAGCCAAGGTACTCAACAGCATTCATGAAAAACACTGTTCAGCTTCAACCCGTATTATTTCATTTGTGAATTTGAACTGTTTTTCAGAGTGCTCCTGAAGACTTAATACTGCCAGGGTCTTTCTGATTTATGACCCCTGTAAGAGTTGTTGAATGTTTCTCTCTTCAGGCAGGGCCTGGTTCAGTAAAAATAGGTCTCAACTCCATGGAATAAGAAAAGTAAAAGCAAAGACCTCTTGAAGCAGAGGAAAATAAGAAAAAAAGGAAGTAAATGGAGTTTAGGCAGATTAAAAAATATGGTAATGCCACTTCTCATAACTGAATTAACTCTGTAGCCACGCTCTGCCCTCTGTTAAAAGAACAGTGTTCAGACAACAAATAACCAGAAAATTTCTCCCTACAGCACAGTGAGATATAGCACTGAGATGACTCAGCTGCCCCACACAACATAGAGAGTACACCACGAAGCAGCTCTGGCTAGGATTCTGATCAGCAAATCCACACACAGTGATACACCCCACCACTCTGCAGTGAACCAGCATTGCTGCCATTCACCACTGAGCTTGTTTCCTCCCTCAGGCTGTTCTTAGAGCAGAAATCCATTCTCTCAACACTACTTGTGGAATCAGGATTAAAGCATAAGCATACTTTCAACAAGCTATTATTGCTGAGTTTCTCATAACGTCAGCTGAGTATCTAAGAGTCCAAAAAGTTTAGGGCAAGCCTTGCTTGATTTAAAAGCTTGGTTTCACTCCTGCTCAGTTGGAAGCTACCTAGCAAACACCACCACTAGTCACAACTGATGTTTTTTGCACCAAATTGGTTTTCAGTGCATTCAAGGATGGCAAAATCTGTATTTCAGCTTTAAAAGCCATTACACAGAAGAGTAGCCTCCCCGTTTTCCCTGTTGGAAAGGGGATATTAAACAACACAGAAAATACATCTATCCTTTCTAAAAATTCAGAAAAGATCATACGCTGCCCTGTTCCAACATTACATAAATTGTAGTGATAAGTAATTTTAAATCTGCTACGATGCATGGCTTAAAATACAAGAGAAATGTGCCCTTTTACCACAAAAACAACAGCAATAACACAACTAAATTGCAGTGTCATGTTAACACTTGGTACAGTAAAATATTCCAGTAGTAATCTTACCGATGTGCCACACTTCCCTCCTGGATTTCTTGCACAAATATTCCTAGTTCTCCCCTGTTTTCACTCTTCAGTCCTACAACACTGAAGCCCAGACCACCACTTAGAGGTTTAATAAGCTCAATGGTCTCAACAAGACGACCCTGTTGAGCAGATGGGAAAAAAAGGATAATAATGTTAAAAATGCTGAAAAGCAGCATTAATGAATGTGGTAAACAACTTGGAAATTTTTAACTTGACAGATACAACTGGACAAGGCTACAATACCTAATAACTGAAAGATAGTTGTTCAGTTCCAGTTTCTCGCTATCATATACAAAAGTGACAATCATGAAAGACTTGAGAAATAAAGATTATTACAGCCCAGAAGAGGAAATCAGGAAACAACAGCTAAATATACAGAGCTTAGGCTCAGTAGTGACTGAAGTAGGATAAACGTGTGTATAACATTTTACAGGGTACCGGCCAATTCTCAAGCCAAACTAGAAAAAGAGAACGAATTTCAGAAAGGGGGAAAAAGCAGGACTGTGCAAAAGGCTCTCCAGGAGAATAGCGGAAGACTTTCCCTATTTGGCTCCATTACCGGTTAATTTGAAAAATGCTAGACTATATGCCTGGCCACGCTCAGCTCCAGCCACTGAAGGGACTTGTAAACCATTTCTGTGTACGACAGGAAAGCAGTAAGATTACAGCAAAATGCATGCAAGTCCAAAAAGGAATTTTCCATCTTACTTCCAAGCAAGTCACAGAACTAGCTTTCATTAGTTATGCATACAAGAGTATGCTCTGACAAAGCATCTCTCTCACACACAGAGTAGCAGCCCTACAATGAGCATGGAAAGATAATGGCATGCTGATTTGTGAGAGGCACACTGCCCAGCTAAGGACAGTGACAATGTTAAGGCTACTTTTCCAACTGTTTTCTCACTTACGAATTGTTCCTCAAATTAAACAGTTATTTTTGTTTTACATAGCAAGTGAGTCTTGGTTTACTTACTAACTCAATTGCTTTTAAATAAACATACAAGCATTTTAATCTTCCAGATAATGAGTGATCCACATTTTGTGGTTACCAGACGACATGCTTACCTGGGACATATTTCTGATCAGCTGCTCAAAGTCATCACTAGAGGACTTCCCATTAATCTGAGGAGTAATGGATCTCATCGATGCTTCTAGCACATTAGCTGGGCTGCCATTCTGTTGAGCCAACAAATACGACTCATTATGTGGTAAGGTCCCCACGTTCACACCATGATGGAGAAGCTGGGGGAATTCACCAGTGGGATGTATGGAAGGTGTAATATTTACCTGTAAAAGATCGATGGCAACACAGATTTACAGACACAGCAGAAACCTCCTCGTTATCCAAAAACATCATGATAGGCCAATTGCTTGTTAAAAATATTTGAAATCCCAATTTGCAATTTTAAAACGAAAAATTATCTTTCAGTTGTGAATTACTGGCATAAAACATGAAAGAAATTGATGAAAATAATCTAAAATTATTTTCCATATTCTTGCTTAAAACTCTTTTGTTCATATTAGCGTAACAGCCTGAAGTACTCCAACACAATGGTAGAGATAAACAAGTATGAACAAGCTTTTTCTACAGTACCAGTATTTTTAAAAACAAAATTATCAATTATTTTACAAGAAAATAAAAAAATGTGTGTATATTTGGATGAAAAAAAGAAAGAAACCTCATCAGCTACATAGGGAACAAATTTCACTGGTCAGGGTTTCCGTATCACTGTGCACTATTGCTGCCTACATGACTGCCTACGTGAGCTAGAATTAGATACAAAATTATTGAACAAGTCTAAAATCACCTGACTGATCTGAAAACCACCGTTGTACCTTTACACAGACAGCCTTGACAACAGACTTCTCTCAGAGCAAAAAAGAAAATAAGAAAATTCTCCACTTTCTGCAGCCATAGTAAATTACCTATTTTCAAGCAGATCTCTGATGACCAATCTAATGAATGGCTGGTGGTAGTATAAAGCTCAGGTGATGCACGAGCCCTCATCTGGCTGGCATCCCACTTGCCTGTTGACTGTCAATAGGCACTGTTTTACTTCACTTTCGATCTGTTTCATACTTCCCCGGCACACTAACCACAATTTAGGACCACAATATTGCAGCCTCAAATACTTTTCATGGTTTTACAGTGCAAATGTTCTAGCATTCTGCACCACAATACAAAAGATTGGGACTCCCCTTCCTGAAGCCTTATTTTTAAACATCAACTATTAACAAAAAATTTCAAAACTGTAAATGTATTCTAAAATGTCTACTGCACCAGTCTCAACTGTTTAAGCATGCTACTTCCATTAGGTTTATCATATCATTCTTCCAACAGTCCGGTCATTAAAAGGTCAGTACGTTACATAAAGTGGCTTCTAACTTGTGAAACTCCAAAAAAAATATATGGAACTCTTAAGAAAAAATGTCACTCTTAACAGAATAATGTTTTGTGTATATGTGTGTGTAAAAAACCTAGATTTCAGAATGTCTCCTCTCCCAAAACACACATACATTTATATTTTAAAAGTATTTTTGTTTTATAATAACATTTATAATGATGCTAAAGGTAGAAGTTCTGAATCCTCAGACAAATTACAAGCAGAAATGTAACAACCACTCTCTTCCCTGTCCCTGCCAAAGTACAGGCTTACAGCATGTAAAAGCTGAGAAGAACTGGTGTGTATGTCTTCTTACCACAGAAGTATAGGTCATTCCAGGGGGAGCAATAAACCACAAGTGGAAATCTTAGAAAGACAATGCTCTTCTGGATGCATGAAATATTTTTCATAACATATAAATTGCATTACTTTGCAGTAATAAAATCACCATAATTCCATCAAGAAGTAGCTTTTTATCACTGTGATTGTGTAAGTACTGTATGAAAGAATAATGTTTTGCTTTATAATTTGCTTTATGCTAGTTTTCCCTGATTGGCTTTCTCCTTACAGTGTCTAACACCTGCAATCTGGACATAATTTGGCACAACACAAAAAGAAAAATTCACAAATACTACCCAGTATAATAAAACTTACGTTAGAGTCGCACAGACAGACACTAAACGCAGCCAAACAGTGCTTACACGCAGCCGCTCAAAATATTTAAGAAAGAAGGAGCTACCCAAACCATTTAATCAACATTTAAAGCACGGTAATCAGCATTGCTAGGTCTCCACTTGGACAAGAACAAATTCTGAGTGTTTCTGCACTCCAGCCATTGGGCCCATGCCCCTGGAGACCCCTAGCGGCACAGGGCACTGCTTCAGCTGACTGCAAGCCTCGCCTCCTGTGTAGCAAAAAGGTCGGCTGCAACAGCGAGCAGAGCGACGGAGCGCAAGGCAGCCGCCGTGGGAGCCCTGCGGGGAGGCGGCAGGGGGGAGAGCACTGCCAGGCCCCCTGCCCTGCCAGGGGCTGCCTGCCCCACCGCTAAAGCCCCTGGGAACAGGCACCAGCGCCGCCCTGCTGGCTGCTCCTTTACCTCTCCACCTTCAGGGCAGCGGAGCAGATCCCAAATGAGCACTCCTTATAAGCGTTTCATTTCAAAACACAGAATAAATGGTGTTGCTGCAGAAAGGGCATAAGGATAGGAAAAAAGGGTCTCCTCCAGTTGGGGCAAACCACAGAGTTAAGTGACTGTTTACAAAAGACACAATTTCTTCACTTCTTCCCTAAATCCCCTCTACTGACATCCATCTATCCCATGCAACCCAGTACGTGCTGTGCTGTGGGGGGACTCTTCCTCACCACTGCATTGTGAACAAAAACCTACGGTCAAATGCACAAGCAAAAAAACATCTGAGGAATGCAGCCTAGCCAAGGGAAGGGTATTCTGTTCTGGCAAAGCCCTGACTGCAGTGGAGGCGGGAGGGGGAGGTGAGGAGGAGGTGGACAAGAGACAGACAAAAAGGCAAGGCAGAGAAGCAGGAGAGGACTGCCAGCACAGCCCGAATATTTCCTTTAAAATATTTTATAACAAAAATAAAATATTATTGAGAAGTTCAAACCAACACAATCTCTACTTTTCTTTTCTGTCACTCCCTTATCTTCAAACAAAGAGATTGCTCTTCAGCATGAGAAAACAAACATTCACTGAAGAATAAGGATATGAAGAGGCAGAAATAAAATCTGGTTCCTTCAGTGCTCCTCAACTTCAGTGACCAGAGAAGTCAGGACTCGAAAAAAAGTCCCTTTGCTGTCCCTAGACTATTCCCACTCCACTTCTTGACAATGACATATTTGCACTGCAAACAAATCCTGCTTGCTCGTTTAAGAAAAAAAAACCTTTAAAGCACCAAAGCACCAGATTTGCTGACTTTAGCATTGTGCCTCACCAACATCCAGATGAAACAACATACCACTCAGTCTACTGAATGAAACACAAATGCAAACTTCAGAGGCTCTTCTTAAGCACACACCAACAATTAAAGGGATTGATTTCCAATTAACACACAGCAGCTTTTAAGAAATGGGAGAGCAAATCTGAAACACCTCTATGCATGCAGAAACACACATTTTTTCAGATCTTCTTTTGGTGCTTAAAAGATCATTCATATGCAGGGGAAAAAAAAAAAAAGAAAAAAAAGAAAAGGAAGTCTATTTTAAACGACAAACAATGGTAGCAACTCTGACTGGAATGCAAGGAATATTTGTCTGCTAAAACTGTATACTTGCATCCAATTTTATTCTAGGAAAACATGACAGATGTTTCCAAGATTTGCCAGCTCCTTTTCCAGACTCCCTACACAAACAGAAGACAAGGCTACCACTATCATCTCCACGCCTTCCAAGAAGAGTGCCTCAAGAGAGGAATACATGCTACCCTCAAATTTATTGAGGCCGCTACTGGCACACAAGTAGGTCTCACTTGCTGACCTACTTCTGCTGGGATGCTTGCAAGGAATCAGTTTGACTTAGAAAGAAAATTGCCATCCTTTCAACCTATACTTTCCTAAAGGATGGCCTTCTCCTGAGAATCTTGCAACAGTCTTGTAGCTCTTTAATAAAGACACAGGAGCAGTTTAACAGACCATCACTTACATTTCACCTTTAAAAGAAACAGACCCCTGTTCAATTTTCACTGAATTTCACTGAATTTTT
>KZ505639.1:2535267-2545393 GCA_002844005.1 Limosa lapponica baueri | reverse complement strand
ACCAGCCTTCCTGGCACCTTTGCCCTTCAGGACTGTCTCCCAAGGGACACTTTCAGCCATGCTCCTGAAGAGGCCAAAGTCTGCCCTTCGGAAGTCCAAGGTGGCAGTTTTGCTGGCCCCTCGCCTTGCTTCAGCAAGAATTGAAATCAGTTCATCATGGAACATCAAAAAAATCGAGCCATCTTAGTCTCGAGTGGGTAGAGACTGCAACACCTAGCCACAGCACAGCCTAGCACCGACTGTCACCCTGTCTCAAACATAGCTCTGACTGCAAGTGCTCAGGTAACAACTTGTCTCCTTCCTCAGTCTGGCACAGCTCGGCCAAAAAACCTGGTCACTATTCACACACCTTGCAGTTTCCACCAACCTGTATTTTAAGAGTTTCAATAGCACATCGCCTTCCCAGCCATAAAAAGAAAACTAAAGGGTGTCCTTGAACAAAACTGAGCCTTTGAAAATGCAAAGAAATACAGTGTGCAGGGGCTGCATCCTCCCCCTTTGGCATTTCTGCATACCAGCCACAGAGCTGCCCATCTTGCAGGAGACAACAGGAACAACTATTTGCAAAGCCAGATGCACAGTTTAATCCTAATTCAGTTACTGAACTATTTTTTATATTCCTCAAGTTCTTATTCTTCTGACAGGGAAATTAAATTATAGTAAAAAATAATAAAGTTAGTACAGCCACGTTGCTGCCCCTTATCTTATCCTCATGGAAGACATGGAGAAAAATAATACTTTTACATAAAATCCTGAGCAAGGAAAAAGGAGGTAGGAGCTCTTGCTTCTCTTTGATCTTTTATTCCTATATGAAAAAAATAGATCTTCATGTCCTTCTGAAGTCAACATTCCACAGCTTCTCATATATTCTCATTTTAGCAGGGTAAGACACAAGAGAGCAATAAAAGGCTCCTAGAAAAAATATCCTAAGACCTCATACAAAACATGTTCCTTTTGAAGGACAGACAACCTTATGTTAACTCCCCACTCAGTATCACCATTTCCATACCAGGCACATTGCAAGTAACAAGCACATACATAAAGAAACAATAGGCCTTAAAAAAGTCAAAAGGGTAGGTCCCCCTCAGTTCCCTGAAGTTTTGGATCAGACATGTAATTTAGGCTATTTGATTTCACTATTCAACATGCAGACACACACACATTTTTGCACCTTATTAGCAATTTTTCTCTTGTGCCTGGGAGGCTGCTTTTCCTACCTGATCCCTCAGTTGTTGAACAGAGGTCTGAAGGTTGAGAATTTGGTTAAAGAGAGGACTCTGCAGCACTGATTTTAATAAGCTCAGTTTCTCCTCATTTGCAATGTCACCTCGATCTCGAAGTTTTGCCTGTAAGCGCTCCATGGCCTGGAGGGCCCGATGTGTATCTGTAGTGATAATCATTCCTAGTCAGTAGCAGTTCAGAAACAGCCACATACAAGCAGGTAAAAGGCTTAAATGTATCCCCTTCTACTGTTCAAACTACAGAGGACTTGAACGGTTCAGTTCCGAACAAAAATCCCAGCCCAAACATGTCTAATAAATCAGGCAGTCAGAGGCAGAGCACAAAACAGAAGCCAACAAAAATTACATTTTTGTCCATCAAGATCTGGGTTACAGAAGTGAAAGAACCTTCATTAAAATTCAGTTACAGGAACTGCGGCTACACACTACTGTAAGTAAGTAGTGACAAAAATAGACAGAAAACACTTGTCTTTTTCATATGAATTTTAATTCTAGTAAAGATTAAAACAATGAAATTAAGACAATAGGCTAAAAATTAAATACATTACACAAATGATGTTACTTCTTTTGTTTTCAACAACAAAATACAAAAACCCAAATACATCATCTCTGTGCACAGTAGATATTTATTACAAAACCTCACTCAGCAGTATATACCAATATCCTAAACCTATCACGCACACTTGATTTGGCCATAAAAATCTAGTGGTACAAATAAAAAAAGATTACCAATTGTTTCCAACATGTTTTCTGCTTCTCAGCTTCTATTCCAATAATGGTAAGAGGCAGCAAATACAGTATTTCCCTGAAAAAGAATAGAAAGGGAAAAGGGTCACACTTATAGAAGTACTAAGCTCTGAAGAAGAAAAAAGCTTGACTTCTGAAAACAAGAAACAACCCCGCAAAATAACAATCCACAAAAACCGCATCTCCTTGAATAATTAAAATTACCTCAGAGGCGATCATATTCTGAGTCATTTTGGAGCTTAAAGCCTACCTGAAAATTGCTTTTAGGAATATACTTTGTAATATTTTTGCATTTCCATATCAAAGCTGCTGTCTGCATACTGTTGCACAACATGTCCTGCATTGCTTTAATCAGAAGCTATGAATCACAGCTGCCACTGATCCTTTACACAATTTTATTGCTTTCCTTTTCAGTGATTCATAAAAAACATTCCCTGCGGGATCACTTTTCAAGCTCTGTGTTGACAAACCCAGGTACATGAGCCCTTGCATATTGTTTTTAAATTCACCTTTTAAAAAGAAAAGCCACATAAGTCACAAAGTCTTAATGCTACAGAGTTGCAGGACTCACACTACAGCCTCCATTACTAACGCCTATTGGAACTGAGATTCAGCTCTGGATGACGGCTGGGTTTTCACCAGCATGGGTTTCCAGGCAGGAAATTCTACACCAGGAGGAAGAAATTCTGAAATTGCTTTGTTTAGTCTTTTTTGTTGCTTTTTGGATTGTTTGTTTGGGTTTTTTTCCAACACCATGTCTGCAATTGCTCAGAAATCTGTAGTGATGAAACATGTTTGATGGAGACAGATAGCTGAGGAGAAGTACTGAGTTCAAGTATCATTGCAGGTATATGAACTGACCTGTGCATTTTACCGTCTTATCTTTCACAGTGGTACCTTTGTTTTCTTGATAATAGGAAAGCACTTCAGTATAGCATCCCAACTTGAATCTGGTGAGTTTATCAATATACAGAGAGCTGCGACCTCTAAGCATTCTGGAAAAATGGTATTATTTTTTTTGAGACTTTGAAGAAACACAGGGAAAGGAATAGTGGTGTCAGATCTCTGGGTAAGACAGCCTAACTAGAATTCAACAGGACCACCAGTTTCAGAACCCGAGCAGGACAAGCATGAATCGATCCTCACCAAGAAAGAAAACACCCATTAACATAGATTCACTTATAAGGAACACAAGCCAGGATAAACATTCTGACAAGCCTATATTATTTGCAGTTTACGCAGAAATTCCAAATCAAGCGAGTTTAAAATGGTTTCAAGTTCTATCACCAAGACTTCCCTAGTTTCGACAGGCCTAAGGCTTCCTATCAGTTTATTTTATTGCATTTGAATTTGCCAGTAAGTTGGTATAGAATCACTGATGATCCTTTTTAGTACAATGTACCACTTAAGGACAGATACCCAAATCTTTTGAATCTGACTTTGTCAAAGTAACCTTATTCCAGGTCCAAATTATGCATACCAGTAATAAATAAAAAAAAGCCATTATGAATTTCTTTTCTCATAGGCAAGGCAAATCCCAGTACATGATTACCAGATCTGAAAATCAAACCAAGCATCCGGTGTTTTCACCTTGTCACTCTGCAAAAACAAGACACAAAAAAAATCTATTTCACATGGGAAGGGCTGGATGAGATTATTTAAACATTATAAAGGAAGCTGGCTTCCCCAAACCTTAATAACTCATACCTTTTCCTTCTAGATTATTAAACTACTATCAAGTCCTCTATTCAGAGTCCCTATTTACTAATAGAGGCATTTATGTCATGTTCACAGGTGGTTTTTTCAGTGGCAATGCCAATCAAAGCAGTTCTGTCCGGTTTCACCATTCCAGTTCTTCCTCTACAGCTACTCTTGGGTACGTGTTGTGAATGCAACCAGAGAACGGTGCGAAAAAAAGGATGTGGAGTATTTTTCAGCCGTTTCAGTGCTATGATCCTGTTTATCACACCACTATATGCACAATCACATAGCATCACATGTACAACTCTCAGCTTCTGAGGAAACTGATCAGGAAAAATAGAGGGTTACTGTTCATCTGCTTTAGCTCCCTGAGAACCTCAGGAAGAGATGCAGCTGTAAAACATCTGTATCTTTGGAGTAGCTGGATATTGCTTTATATTATGATTCAATTTGCCTGAAATCTCATTCCTGCTGTGCTGTGAAAAAGATGTTTTACAAGTGACAGAACGGACAAGGTCACCACTGTGTTCATGCAATCCCAGAGGTACAAACTCCAATGATGTATAATGGAAGCTCTCTAAAAGCAGATTCAAGTACTCTGTAGATGGAGACAATCCTATCTAATTTGCAAGGAAAAGTCCCTAGCTCTGCTAAGACACTCATACTTTCTATTTACTTCATGCTTTAGAAGTAGGAATACTGCTCCAGAGCTATCTTAGCACCAGCAAATCCATTTTTAACTCTCAGTTTAATTCTCCTTATTTTGTGTTTATATTAGCAGGGAATTCCCCCTCAGCTGACCAGCTTAAAGCTTTTGTTGATTACTGCACTAAGCAGGAGCAATACTGAAACTGCCATCAGGATGTTTTCCTTCAGGACACTTCCTCTGACGCAGAAACAGTGCATTAAGGGACACCAGCATTTCCACATGTTGCAGTCCAAGATGACCCCTGTTCGCGCGGCTTGCACTCTGAAACGGTAAAACGCCACGTGACTGTGCTCCTGCTGTGCCACATCCATGCTAATAAGCAGGACCTGTCAGCACCAGCTTAGTGGCACATTAACATAGCCGAAAACAGGGCAAGCAAGCAGACATCTGTCCAAAACGCACCAGAGAGACATATCCATAACCACCACCACCCACTGCAGCTGGAATTCCTGGCCTTTAAACCAGCTTGCTTCTAGGTATTTTAACAATCATGTGCTGGGGAGAAGTACAGAGGCATGCATGATTATTTGTTGAAAGGCATAAGTCTATCATTTGCTATAGTGAATATTTTTATAATGCCATCCCAGACTTCCAGATGCAGAAATGGGAAGTTTAGTTCTGACTCTCTGATTTTGCATACTCCTGGCAGTCTGTATCACAGGAGTCTGAAGCCAAAACCAGCCCTTCTATACAAGATACAAATACTGCTTATGCCTCAGAGAGCTTAATAGCTTAGCTCAAAGTAGATTTAACTATTTTTGTATTTCAGTGCTAAAGTTCATTATCTCTTCACAGTAGTAAAAACACAGACTGACTGAGTTAGACTGTTTTATTGGCAACTTGAAGAAACATTGTTAAACGAAGAGCAAATTAAAATCACTTTCAAGTTTTTAAAGGCACAGATACCTGAAAGATGTGCCATTAAAAAAAAAAAAAAGAAAAAAAAAGCACCTTTTCTTTTTCCTCCTGTTTTATAACAGGAAAGTAGAAAACACAAGTAATTTTATACAGGTACACGGTGAGAAATGTGCCACCTTCTATTAAGTATACAGAAAAGTTAAAGATGAACCCTTTCAAACTCGCACTTCTGAAACTTGATTCTTCCCATGCTAGCAAACAAAAATGTGTGATATACGTATTTCTCTACTCTTTATGCTGCCCTTCTATAAGCTCAGTTGCCAGAAAACGGTTGGCATGCTGCAGGTCTGGTTTATTTGTGCTCACTTCTAAAACACTGAAATCCACAGGTCTCAGAACTTTAAAAAACGGACATGAAATTTATGTCGATCACCGCCTTTCCACTGCAACCATGCAAGCCTCTTAGCTAAACAGCCAACAGATCCATGAAAAGGGAAAGATGACCCACTTCCAATGATTACTCTTTCACACCTGATCATGTAGTTCCTACGAGGAAACTTACTCTGTTTCATCGATGGATACTCCATCTACTATTTCACAAAACCATTTCAGATAATACCCTAGAAACTAATGCTCATAGCACTGGATTAGCAAACATGCAATGCCAAAGATAGAAAACACAGTAATAGGCTTTGCCCCGTAGCTCCTGCATTACATGAAGTGCTCTGAAGATACAGAGGAAATGCCTGTCTCGAGAACAATCTCTAGGCCCAAACTTCGGCTAGGAGTTGCTTGAGATTAAAACTAAATCTGTTTCAATTAAACAGCACAGTAATCACAACATGCATTCTATAGCTGCTGAAGAGAGCTTTTCAAGACTTCTAATCTTCATTTCAACACCTGGTCTTGGATTTGGCTGGGCTACAGATATCCCTTCGAACTTGATTTTTACCCCATTTCGTCTCCCTCCGCAACTTTCTGGCTATCACTCAAACAGGCATGTTGTGTTAGCAACGCCTGGCACGGGAATGTAAACCAAACGGCACGGGAAATGGAAGACACTAATTACTGCTGAACCTTCTGCTTTCCCTGCAATTTCTAGGAGTTTTGTTTTGCCCAGTTACCTCACGCACGTGGGCTACCAACCCCAGGAAAAAAAGTTAAGGTGAGCCCCAGACTTCTTTGGGGGAGCCTTGTCAGTGTAAAGGCAGTAGAAACCATTCACGGTAAATCGAAAGATCTCATGCTTTTCTATGTACTCTTCCACTGTCACAAAGGCAATTCTGCAGTTCCATACAGCACTGTCTAGGATTGCTATCAACGTTACAAGGACTTGACAACTGTAGCCTGAATGGTATAGCCTTCACCACTCATAATGAAAGACAGACACGTACTTGAGCACGCAGTGAAAAGGTATGGAAGTAAATGCGAGAGCGAGCAGTGACCAATAGGGTAAGGAGGATAAACAAAAGTGGAAAGGGAGAAAGAAGGGGAAAAAAGGCTAGCCTATCATTTTACTGAAGGACATATGCTTGCCAAATTAACATCAACCACTTGTTTTCATCAGCAAAGAGACCCTGGACTGCACGCTTCTGGATGACAGAAGAGAAAATGGATTCAAATTAAGGATTTAATGCAAGCAAAAGTAACGTGTGCTGTTCCACAAGGAACAAAGTAGATTTCCACTGACTACCTGGAATGTTACAGGCAAGCATAAGAAGTCTGAAATTTACATTGAAAAGCTATGCTAATGAAAATTGTTCTGAAACATTCAAACAGAAATAAAAAGGCAGTTCAGAAACACAGCCTATATTAAGAATATAAGCTGTTTTGTTTGAAAAGTGATGTTAATAGCCTCTTGAAATTTAACGTAACACGGAATGCATCAAAAACATGTAAAAAGATGACAGTGGTTGCTCTGTATGTTAAAGTACTGTGATAAAGCTGAACAGTATTATGTATTTTGAAGCAACTATAAAAATATGATTTTTAACATTCAACTATTTTTAAGCTTCTGTACACATCACACTAATGTAGTAAGGAAACTTACAATGCTTTTGGATGAACAAGCAATCTGCTGTGTTTAATTAATAATGTTCTGTAACACTGTAAGGAATCCTACATGTGCATAACATCCATGTTAGCTGAAGTGCAAGTTATAATTGCAACTGGGAAAAGGACATAAATTACACATAACGCTTTCAGTTGCTGCTAAACATGTGTGCTAAAGGGTATTCAAAAGTTATTTGTAAAGAGTACTGCAAAAACAGTAACACAGTAGGGGAAATTATTCTGGTGGGATTTGGGGATTGGGTTTTTTTGGTTAAGGAAAATAGTAGATCATCTGTTTACAAAAACAAAAAAAAATAGGTCTTCCAGTAAATATTTTAAATTGAGATTAACTGGAATCCCTGTCTTCTAACTCTTGAAATACAGTATTAGCTTCAGAAACTAAAAAGCAGCTTTTTAGCATATGCAGAATAAATGCAACACTACATATACTGAATTGATGTATGAAACCCAGGCATGGTTAATATTGCCTTTTTATGTTTCCAACATGGGCAACTGATTACCATATTCATTAAACTCAGTTAAACCTGATGAAATATACTTCCTACAACAGCTGCATTTCTTAAGGAATACTGGATGTTTCAGGTGATCGATACTGGACGGAGGTGACAACAGCATACATAAATGAATAAATAAGAAGCCCCACTAAATAGTTGCCAGTAAGCTTCAATGAAGAGCTTCCATTTTCCTGACAAACTGAAAACACAAACTTCTCATTGTATATTGTCACAGTAACAGGCGAGTAATGCAGAAAATCATTACAGCGTGTAACAAGACTACCGTGCAAGGTGTCTCAGATGCAAGGACAGGGTCTGAAAAGCCTACAAAAGAATTACTCCAATACTGTCTAAGCAAAAGTGGCATATTTATATATTGACTTGTTGCGAATGATGATGGTGAGACAAAAGTGTCCTTACCAATGATGACACAGTAAACTGGCAGCATGGCATTGTATTGGCTTAAGTTGCTTCAGCAGGGTGCTCAAATACAAAGCCAATTAGAAAATTTACTGGATACACTCCACAGAATTTTAAATTTTCTTACATGAAACATGGAGCAGATGATTTAAAAGGTCTTTATAATGGTTCTCAATACACTGATTAAAGTGTTATCTATTAAAACCATTTACAGCGATCTGCGCAACTGAGGAGTTGCAAGGCATTCCTCTCTAAAGGATCCACAGAGGCAGAGCCAGATGGAATATAAAGATCACCCATTAGTATGTAAGTAGTGCAGCTCTCTTTTCCCTAGTGCTGATATTGATCTAACTCTCCCAGTGCACTTTTGTTCGAGGAGAGGGGAGAATGTATCCAGTTCCTGATGAAAAAGCTTCTTGAAAGCATAAAGGAAGCCATCAGAAACACCAGTGCTAATCATTGTTACATGCATGTAACTGTTAACACAATACAGACAGATAAAAAAAAATATAATAAAAATGGATAACAATTTTGAAAAAAAAAAAAAAAAAGTGATGTCCTCTGTCATAAAAAAACGTTGCTAGTTAAGGTGGATATGTCCTTAGATATTCTCATTCTGCATTCTTTTCTTCTAATGCTAGATTACTTTCCATTTCCACAAAAGCATCAAATAACATTTCCCAAATATATTCTACAACTTTCCCCTTTTCCAGTTTAGATTCTTCCCTCCCAACGAGTTACTGTTATCTTGGAAAATGCAGTGCTGATATGGAAACCACAATGCATTACACAACAGACTTCGCAGCGGCAGAATTCGGACCCTTCAGCTTGATTATGGTAAATCACTGTTCTGCTCTGCAAAGAGAATCCTGATACCCTTTCTGGCATAAAAGCCTGTAAGGACATTTTCTGTTCAACAGCTTAGACTAAGAAAATCTTCTGCATGTGTTAAGATGCAAAAACATAAAGGGATGAGGCAGTGTTTATAAAAGAAAAAGAAAACGGGAAAAAAAGACACAACATTGTTCAGCCAAGTGGCATATCAAGTCTGTTAAATGTGGCACGCGGAGTTCAAATAGCTGGCTCTTTGAGAATTTTTATTATTTTTTATTTAATTTTATTTCTTCCTATTCTTCTTCCCAGTAACGTAGGGAGGTACAGGCAGCAAGGGGGCACACCCCAGGAGAAAAAAACGATCCCTAAAAGCAGACCCTTTCGTTTGCACAACCAGACCCACCAAAGGGGGAACCCCGCCTGGCCCCCCCGCTTCCACCCTGCCACAACGCCCGTGTCTGAATGCACGACCCGGAGGGGTGCGGGGGGCTGGAAGCGCCAACACGGGCACGGCAACAGGTACCGGCACCCGCGTACTGGCGGCCGCCCCTCCGCCAGGAGCCCCCACACTCGCCTCGGTCTCGCCTGGGCCTCCGGGCCGCCCCTGGCCCCCAGCGAGCCCCAACGCCGCCGACCGCAAGCGCTGGGCCGCTGCGCCCAGGAGCCCACCCCTCCCCGGGCCGCGGCCGCCCGCAGGACCGTGGCGGCGGCAGGTGAGGAGCCCTCCCCCGGCACGACAGGCTCCCGCTGGGGTTAAAAGCAGCCGGGGGAGGCTCAGCTTTTGTTTACGCGAGGACGGTTCTCCGCCAGGCCGCCCCAGCCCCGCCGCAGGCCGGAGCCGCGGCCCGGCCCCCACCGCCGCTCCCCGCCGCCGGCTCGGCTCGGCTCGGCGCGGGCCGGGGGGGGAGCAACAGGCTCAGCCCCACTCCGCGGCTCCTCGGCCTCTCTCTTCCTCCAACCGCCTTCCAGCCCCCTTCACCCTCCCGGCCCCGGCCAAACCCGGCGGATCAACCGAACAATAATAAAACTTCGCGAGGTAAATACGTTTT
>KZ505639.1:2428122-2532348 GCA_002844005.1 Limosa lapponica baueri | reverse complement strand
TTCTCAAGTGTTAATCTCCAGTAATGTTTCATTTCTCAGGCCAATTTATAATATACTCATGGCAGAAGTATCAATATTGGATGAGATGTCTGCCTTCCTGATTTACTTACTGCTGGTAAAGCAGCAGAGATTAATATTAATGATGTATTGCTTAGATTTATTAGAAAACATGAAGGAGAAGTAAACTCAGAAAAGCACTCTTACAAAAATAACAGGGGCACCAAAAACAAGGCTATGTGTCCATTAAATCATTCATCAGGTGACTTTTGGGAATGCAGTCTTTCAAAATAGTAATGGGAACAGGATCTAGCAAATTAAATGAGAGTGAGAGTCGATCCTGCTCTGAGTCACAAACGTTGGCTTCACTGTGAGAAGGATATTTTCTATTAAACACGTTTGACAAAATTTATGACATAAGTCTATTTATTTCCTAACAAAAAAGATGCATTCACAACAGTAGTTTTTTAGTTTCATCACTCTGGGTATAATATTTTGGTATGGGTATTGCATGCCCTACTACAGAATGAGTAGAATATATATTTTAGGGACCTAGAAGAATTCTGAAAGACTCAGAAATATTTATATATTTTATATTTATGCTTGAAAAATTCCATGTATGAACTTAGAATAAAACATAAAAAGAGACCAATAAACCCTTTTCATAAGCACTGCCTTAATTAAAAATCAAAATACATTTCTGCTTTTATAACCTGACTCTTCAATATTACAGCATCATTTTGTTAATGTATATTCATGTGTATTTATGCATACATAGACACAGTATTACAATTTTCAGCAGAGCATTTACTCAAATTTTAGGTTAAACACAACTAATAACAATCTTCCTTGTTGGAAAATGGTAATAATTATTATAGATCAGTTGTTTTTTTTTCCCAGATGTGTAAACATCCATTGCATCAAGTGGAATTAAACTGTAGAAAACCAATCTGAGATCAAAGGTAACTGTGATCCTAATTGCTGTAGCTGGTAATCTAAATGTATTAAGTATGTGGTTATGCATTCTATCCTCATCTGTCCAAATAAGGCTGGATCACCATTTTTCTTCTTCTTTTTCATCAAGATCTTTAGAATACAATACTTTTGTACTACAATTTCTAGAAGTTATACTGGCAGAAGCATACAGTCAAATTAAATACAACACTCTTCTCCTCCATCACCTCAACATAAAAGTTACGCTTTGAAAGTCAGATGGCAAGAAGTAACTATACAGTTGGAGGTAACACCATGCATGTTGTTATGCTGAGTTAAAATTAGGAACTTTCTCTTAACTTTGGTGCTTGGAATGTATTCAATTTTTGGATTATTATGCTGGCAAGTACAGAATATTAGTTTCACTTACTGGAGCATACTTATTGGCAAGAATGGTGCATAGATTTACATTTTAAAGGTTTTGAGGGAAATTGTCTTCCCTGGGGACATACTTCATAACTGTTATTATTGCTATTGGAGGTTACACATGTGCGTAGAAGAGAAAGTATGCCCCGTGAGGTAAAGCAGAGTAAAAAAATCATAAAAGGTATGTTAATTATTCATAACTACAAAAAAAAATACTTGAAATTATGGCAAATTAAAAGGGCATTTATTTACACACAAACAGGATGGTTTAAAACCACAGGCCTTGCCCATAGCAGAGAAGCAAAGCCAAGTCAGTGACAAAGCATATTAATTTTATCATAGATTTTTCAGACACATAATACCTACAAGGAGAGTCTGGTTTTGTCAGATTAAGCCTTTTTTTTTTTTTTTCCAAATGTTGTGTTTTGCCAAAGGTGGTCACATATTTGACAGACCTCACTCTCAGAAAATCTAATTTAAAAGGCTTTTTTCAGAAGTGCCACAAGGGACACAGTCCAGAGCAACATGTGATCTGGGGTACTTGTTAATGCAACAGTTGTTCCAGTATTTGAAAAGACAAGACTGTATCTCATTAATAAATTTTGTGTTAGAAAAATAGGGAGGTCCTACATGAGATTTCCTTGAGTTGTAAAAATTTCAGAATGGGAGGAACTGACCAGGAGTTTGTATGCAGCTGATCATGTTAATGTTATGTATTGAAAATGATAGCACCTCTTCCCTAAGTGTTGAGGTATCAGAACAATGATATAAATTTAAATGAAAAAATGCTATGTAATTAACCAGTTTTACAGCCAGTTAAACTACAGTACATTAAATGGGAGGGAGCCATGTTTGTAGGAAGAAAAGGAAATATTTCTCTGGCAGGTTGATGTATTTTCAGAATAAATCCTCGTGAAAATGAATTGCATTTCTAAAGCAAAGCAGAGCAGTATGTATAGATCAATTTGTCATACGGCTCTGCAGTTTATCACTGTCCAAATACCTTGTATTTTCCTCTGTGTGCACTATTTAGCTAAACAGTGTGTCTGAGATGCTGCCCTATACAGTGTATGATGCAGATTAGCTTTAAGAGTACACATAGTCTTCAGTTCTCTGCTTTTCATCCAAACTGTGAAATTGGAGAGGTGCTTCTGTTTCAGTGGTTTTCAGAGTTAAAAGCTTAGGAAAAATACATCTCTGCATTTGCAGTCTCAAGCCTTTTGTTTCCAGAAAGAGTCGTGATATTACCGATTTTGGGTAAACAATTCCCTACCATCAACATGGTATCTCCCAGTTCCAGACAAGGACCAGCATCAGAGTTGTCATCTGTTTGAGAGGGATAATGAAGATTTACAGATCACTTTGCCAAGTCATGGTGCGTACAGAGAAACCTTGCAAGCAAGCCTCCTCCATGACCTTTGAGAAATGCTTTTCAAAAGGGGCTGTTCCCACATGGCTTTGTGTGGTCTCTCTCGGTTTTAAGTTACGTGTAGAGAAGAGGCCAAAATGTACATCTGTGTCCTTCTTTCAACCTTATTTATGATGTAGCTGCACTTCGGTTTAGGACCAAAACTATTAGTATTGCTAGTATTATTAACTGCAGTAAATACCATTAATACGTAGTTGAGTTGGGTTGGGTATCTGGATATTACAGAGTAGGAATTACCAACACAGCGTTGGTGTTGGTGTTGGTATGGAGATTTTGAGTATAAAACCCAAACATGCCAAGTACGTATCCCTCTGCCTAGGAGTCTGAAAACTATGTCTTGCTCATTCACATCAGCCCATTCATTTGCAGTGGGCAGGTGACATCTCCAAAAGAAATAGCTCTGATCTGTTGAAGAGGCTACCCAGGAAAAAAAGCTCTGTTAGCCATTGTCCCTGTCATCCTATCAATGCTATTTTGTCTAGCATTAAAGCAAGATCAGCACCTGTGAAAACAGGAAGAGTGGGGGAAAATTCTCCCATATTGAGAATATCTCCTATTCAGTGAGCTGGATGAAAGGAGGAAACTTCTGATGCTTTGTGCTACAGACTCAGGTCAGATGTGAATGAGCGTGTCTGTAATAGGCTGAGTTTTTAAGGTCTCAGGCAGATTCACTGACGTAAAAATCCATACAATATGCTTTGATTGGTGCTGGACTTGCTTTCCTCTGTGTGTGCTCGGCTGTTGCAAAGGAGTTCACTGTTCCTACACAGCACCAAGAAAGTGCCAAGAAAAAAAGAAAAAACACAGTGAGGAAAGGCATTTGATCTGACTAAAAGACTTAAAAAGGTTGGTCCATTTTACTTCCTTCTTAAATTGGAATTTAGAACTAAGTGAAAATCATTTCAGCAAATGAAACTAATATAAATTTAGTTCAACTGTACTCTCATCAACATCAAAAAAGCTGTGTTAGAGCAGGAAGCTGATTCATTAAATCCCTTTTTTCTGTTAAAGTGCACTTAGGTTTCAGTCAGCTGCTTCTCTTATAGATAAGGGTTCCTCCTCACAGTGGTATTGCCATAAGGAGAACTCTTACAGACTTTGATATGAAATGTAAAAATTTGCCCTTAGTTGCTCGGTAAGTGCCAGAAACTTCCATCATAAATAGAAATAAGAATGGTTATTCCATACAAAAACACACAACTGTAGTAAGCTGAACCCCTCACTTTCAGCAGTAAAATGGTTGCCTATCTGTAGTCACAACTTTTTATGCAGAAAACAGTTCATTTTCTAGCTAGATGGTGTTGCCACTGTCATTGGTTAAGTCTCCATTTTTTTTCTCTAACCTTTTAAGGATTCATACAGTGTGCAGAGCACAGGACAAGGTCTCAAGGCACTCACAAACTTCCTCCAGTTTTCTGGCTTGAGCCAACATCAAGTCTACAACCAGTCAGGATCTCAAAATGTGTTATGCAAAGACAGGCTCAGATGAGCTGCCTTTTTTTTTTTTATCATATGGTTGCCTTTTAATTTTTGTTGCCAAGGGGACAAACCAAGAGGAAGTGGATTTACCAACTGCAAAGTGATGAATTTTAAAGCTGCTGTTAATATTTGAACTCTGAATCTAATTGGTATGCAGCAGGAATGAAGAATAATAATGTCATTTCAGAAAATAAACAAAACCCAACTAAACAAAAATCAGCCTTTCCCTGCCGTGCTCTTCTTTGTCATGTCTGCGTCATTTGAGAAACCGAGCTTGGAAAAACATCTCTAAATGCCTAGGCAGCTACAGAAACATGGGGAGGTAAAGGGCACAAAAATACTGAACCTGTTGTTTCTCATAACCCTGTATTACCTTAACATACACTGACATTCTTGCACATGAAGAAGGCCCAAAATGCAAATCTGGTTTATCAAATGCTACTGTAACAGTAGAAAGGAGCTGCTGCAGAGAGCGAGAGAGATGTTTCTACACCTCTCTCACCCACCAATGGAGTGTTTTTCAATAGGAAAGACTTGACAAGAGAGACTGGAGAGAAGCCAGCAGGAGGAGAAAAACCTTTGTCATTTTTAGGACTGCTCTTTGCATAAACTAGCTGGAACTAGCTGTATGCAAACTTAGACCACTAGTTTGCTTATAACCCGCTGCCCTGCAGCACAGAGCCAGCCCATCATCCCACTCACGTGGCTACATAAGCAGCCTTTCTCCTTCCCTCTTCCAGCTTACTGTGTATGTTCTGCTCTTCTGGGACCTAATGCATGACAACTCGTGTGGACTTCACGGCAGGAACATTGCTGGTGCGTTCAGACATTTGTACCTGCAAGGTCACCCTCACTGCAGATACCTTCTGCAGATGTTTTTTCTAATAATGCCACTGTCCATTCCTCTGTAGTGAAGTAAATGTTGGACCTGGGTATTGAAACTGTCTTCAGTAAAGTTAGAGAGAAGCAGTTCCTACAGCATTTACTTAAACTGGAGAGATCAAAAAGCCTTTCTCCAGATCTGTGTAAGTACCTATAGAAGGCTACCAGTATTGCTGCCCCCAACACTCAGCCCCATCATCAGGCCTGTTGCCTGGATCTTCACACCTTGAGATCCATCAGCATTATGTTTGTGACATTGAATTTACCTAGATGACTCCATCTTTGTTTCCTGATATACTTTTGGTCTACCCTCAGGTAAGCCTTGCTTGCATTCATAAACCAGACATTTTTCTGTCTGATTTTGAGGACTGTACCCAGACTTCTCTGTTAGAAGGTACCTTCCTGCCCAGCTACCACAATGACCAAAGGGAGTCCTGCTTCTTCACCATCTTTAAGGAAGAATTTTGTAATCAGACAAATTAATTGAGATCCCTCTTGGAGGCAATTTAAACTTGTGTTTCTTGTAAAAATAACCTAGACTATCCTAGCTAATGGTATGCTGAGTTGGGCACACTCTCTTCATTTGATACCAAGAGTGTTCCATCTCACAGCCCTCATATATGGCATTATTGACATTTAAAAACAGAAGTCTTTAACCTAGCTCACTCCAGGAATGTCATAGTAGTGTTCTTAATCAAAAGAGCCCTCAGTCCAAAAAAGAGAAAAATGAAAATTGAATCACACGCCAGGTGGAGAGTCTGCCCACCAAACTATTCTGTGTATATGTGGATATCTCTACACCATATGAATAGGAGGAAGCTTTTGTTTCAGATGTCAACTAGCTGGAGAACTTTATGATCCATAAATCTTACATGATAGGAAACGCCTCGATCCGAGGAAGGAGAACAATTTTATACCCTTTGTCCATGTTCTTCCTTGCTAAGGCAGCTTTTGGCCCAGCATCATTTTGTAAGACAACAGATAATCTCTGCCCATACTTCCATCAAGGTCCTGAAAGCCAGAGCAAGGAATAGGCATCTAATATATTTGCAAGTGTATACCAAGCTGGACTAATCACATTTTCTTTGGATCCAGGTCCAGCTTCGTTATCTCTACTTCTTTTTCTCAGGAAAATATCCAAACAGCTCTCATACTTCATATAATGCTCTCAGCTTTGGGAACATCTTTATTTGAATCTTTTTGTTTGAATTGTAAAGGAAATACTTGAAATACTTTGAACAGGCAAATTTATCTTCTGAATGGTGTAATAAGACTTACTTTCCCACTGCAATTTTATTCAGGAATAGTATGTTTATACCCAGTTATAGACAGTTTTGAGGAAAAAATGTATGTATACCATTTTTGCCTTCTGACTTTCAGCTGCCTCATGCTTTTATTAAGCCAAGAGCATCAGCAGTCTGATAGGGGAGTGTAGTAGTGACAATCATACATTGCTTAAAAGGGTATTATCCTTACAAGTGTGGCAGGGGATAAGTGATTTTTCAACCTTGATGGGAGATTTGAGAAATCAAATTTTCTGTGGGAACATAAAAGCCTTGTAACTCAGAGGTACTGAAGACACTTATTAAAATCAGGGGGGAATTGCAATCTCTAGAAATTAAGGAATTTGAACATCTGTTAAAACTCAATAAACGTTTCTCCAATGAGTGAAATAATAAATCTGATAGACTTTTAGCATAGAAACTTGGAGAGGATCAACAAAAGAGATTTATACTTCAAATTAATTTGGCATATGGCTCAAAAAAAGAGTTTTTTAATTTCCCTTCAAAATTGTAAATAAATCAGTTGAACACCCAAGAGAAACTAAGAGAAATTTAAGGACTACATTTACCAAGTGTAAAGAGAGGCATATACTGTAATGGAGTGTCCATCACTGCAACTTGCTGAACCTATAAGAAGCTCGTAAGTCAGGGAAGGCATCAGGTCCCTAGTAGTTTCTCTGCAGAGTTGGTCCCCAGGGTGGTTCAAACTGCTGCTGGGGCCAGTCCTGACTTCTTGTTGCTACCTAGCACTTCAGATATGCCTATGTGGCATGGCACAGTGCGGTGCAGAGATAGGCAACCTAGCTTCAGGTATTCAGAGGTGGCTTAAGTACCAGAAACAGTAGATCCTTATTGGTGCAATACTTTGACTTAGCTAATTAGTTCTGGGCAACAGAGCCTTTAAGCCCAGGTGGACACTGTGCTGATGTAACCTTCCTGCTCCTGATACCCAATGTGGTTGCATCATTTAGAGACACATAATTATCAGATATACACTACAGGGAATGAAAAATCCACAATGCATGCAGATGATTTATGTACCATCACTGTTGTACAATATAGTAAAACACGAGCAGTGTTTTCAGTGAAAATGATTGAGATTGAAGATGTACAAATTAGTTGACTGGTGCAACATAAAACATTTTTCCCCAACATATGCTGTAATGGCTGCTACAGTCTTTACTTACAGGAACCCCACAGTGATTGAGGGACACTGTAGAGCAGAAAATGGGACAAAGAAGGAAAACGGGAAACAAAAGTTCATTGTCTCTTCCACTGCAAGTACCAGGAGACCTCAAATTAAACAAAAAGTTACTAATTAAAATAGAAGAGGTTAATTCTTTGTGCAACACGTGGAGCTCCTTGCCACAGGACAGAAGTTTACATGGGATCAATACAAATTTAGAAAAACTATTAGACACTTAAGTATGAAGACATAAAAAACAATGAGACAGAGAGAAAATATTCATTACATTTATGATAGTAATTTTCTCAACCTCTTCGTTAGAAACAGTCAGATACTGCCTGGATGACTTACTGGAAGAATTGTGGTAGCTAACTAGAAAGTACATTCTATTAAAATAGATACCAATAATCTTTGCAAAAGAAGACACTATGTGAAATCATAGAATTGTGGAATGGCTTGGTTTGGAAGGGATCTTTGAAGATGATCTAGTCCAACTCCGCTGCCACGGGTCTTTCACTTGATGAGGTTGTTCAAACTTGCGCAGCCTGACCTTGAACATTTCCAATGATGACGCATCCGCAATTTCTCTAGGCAACTTGTTTCAGTGTCCTATTATCCTCATTGTAAATAATTTCTTCCTTGTGTCCAATCTAAACTTAGCCTCTTTCAGTTTAAAGCTGATGCCCCTTGTTCTGTCACTACAGGCCCTGGTAAAAAGTCTCTCTCCGTCTTCCTTATAAACCCCATTTTATGTACTGGAAGGCCACAATAAGAGCCTTCTCCAGGCTGAACAACCACAATTCTCTCAACCTTTCTTCCCAGGAGAGGTGTTGCAGCCCTCTGATCAATTTTGTGGCCTTCCTCTGGACCAGCTCTGACAGATCTGAAACCTGATGCCCCAGGCTACGAAGAAAGTCAGGCTGACTTGCCTAAGGTTACTGTCATGGTTGGAACCCTTGTTTTGTTTAGTGACAGTCTTTCAAAGGTGGGTGTCAAGTCTACTGTCATAAAGTATGCGGAGGATTTGACCATGGGTGGCAAAATTATACAATACATAAGGTATATGATGGAAAATTTAGCCATGCAAGGATTATTTTGTATTGCAAAATACAAAAAGAATGTAATTCTCATAAATTAACACAGCAAAAGGACTATGTTTTTTAACTAATATTTGTGCAATACTCAGTTGAAGGGCTTCAACTGAAAGCTGTTTTTCATATGGTTACTATCTATAGTAACAATAAATTAGTCTTTTAAATGCCTTTTCAAATACTCTTTAAAATATTTAAAAAATATTAACCTTTTATTATCAATGAGTTTATATTCCTAATGCCTTGCTCTAATGCCACACTGATAACATCATGTCAAGATGGTTAGACTGGGGCAGGTTGCTTGTGGTTTGTTGTAGTTTTAGAAAGCTACACGTCAGTAACAGGAAAGCATTTAGGTCGTTATTGGTCAGCAGCTTCTCTGAGCAAACTATAGTGAGTCATGTGCCCTTATAATGACTGATGCATAAAAGGATTTATCTAATGTAATTAAGATGTTTAACTTACAAAGAATATGAGGTCTTCACATGTATGAAATATCTTAATGTCCAAAGCTACTGGTAATCAAGATATCTGTCAGTATTTTCATCTCCCAAATTAAGCACTTAATCACTTATCAAGACTACTGCTCCTACATCTCAAACTTCACAATTTCTTATTGTTTTGATAAAGTCCAAAACCCAAGATAAAAAATATGATCACATTTAAGAAGCGCGTAAAACTGTAATTCCTGTCTGACTGCAGGTAAAACATAAATTAGCCATTTCAAGGGTTGCTCTATTTGACCTAGCCTGGTCCTCTAACATGTTATGTTGGTGTTTTGCGCATCTTGTTCATAGAACCATAGAATCATAGAATACTTTGAGTTGGAAGGGACCTTTAAAGGTCATCTAGTCAAACCGTCCTGCAATGAGCAGGGACGACTTCAATGAGATCAGGTTGCTCAGAGCTCCATCCACCTGACCTTGAATGTTTCCAGGGACACCTCTCTGGTCAACCTCTGCCAGTGTTTCACCAGCCTCATTGTAAAAAATGTCTTCCTTATATCTAGTCTAAATCTATCCTCTTTTAGTTTAAAACCATTACCCCTTGTCCTATCGCTACAGGTCCTGCTAAGAAATATTTGTGCCTATCTTTCTTACAAGCCCCCTTTAGGTACTGAAAGATTGCAATAAGGTCTCCCCAGAGCCTTCTCTCTACAGGCTGAACAGCCCCAACTCTCTCAGCCTGTTCTCACAGAAGAGGTGCTCCATCCCTCTGATCATTTTTGTGGCCCTTCTCTGGACCCACTCCAACAGGTCCATGTCTTTCACGTGTTGAGGGCTCCAGAGCTGGACACAGAACTCCAGGTGGGGTCTCACCAAAGTGGAGTAGAGGAGCAGAATCCCCTCACTCGAGCTGCTGGCCACACTTCTTTTGATGCAGCCTAGGATATGTTTGGCTTTCTGGGCTGCAAGTGTACATTGCTGGGTCACGTCCAGCTTTTCATCCACCAATACCCCCAAGTTTTTCTTGGCAGGGCTGCTCTCAACCCCTTTGTTCTCCAGCCTTTATTTATAGTGGGGGTTGCCCTGACCCAGGTGCAGGACCTTGCATTTGGCCTTGTTGAACCTCATAAGGTTCACATGGGCCCACTTCTTGAGCTAGTCCAGGTCCAGGTTAGTGAAGTAGATTTAATGATGGACATTGACAGAAATCAAGCAACACCTGCTATACATACCCTGCAACTTTCATTATTAAATGGGCTATTCCACTGACTATTTCAAAGATCCTTTGAAAGACAAAGCAGACAAATATGTTATTAAATCTCAGATCTCATCTCTTAGGGTTTTTTTCTCCATTCCTGAACTAGCACAGTACCCGTTGTGTCTCCCTCCTCTGGTCAAGATAAAAATGTTGCTCTGTGATCAGGGGACTCAAACAAAATTAGACAGAATATTCCCAACATTGGACTTTTTGTGAAATGTGACTTAAAGTCTAGCAATGAACATTATTTAAAAGGTAGTACCTTATCATACATTTTTCCTCCTCGGGTTTTGAGGAAAAAAAGCATTTAAAATATAGCAAAAGTTCTCTGTTAGAATGTTTGAAAAAAGACTGACATAACCCCCTTCATGTGCTGAAAGGCTGAGGACACATTCCGTTGGAAATTTTATGACATTTAAAAGTTCTTGTTTGCTTGTCTTTTTTGTGTTTTAAAGACATAATTTGTGAAGAGTAAGCTTTTTTAGCATGTTCGTTTCTAATGGGATTACATTCCATTTCATTATGTGCTTGTACAGCTATATATTAAAAACTCTTCCAAGAAGTGTCAAAATAACTTCAGAGGTGATTGCAGGAGAGAGCTGGGTGTCTTTCTGTCCAGATACAGATGCTGTGTTGCAGGACATTGTACCGTCAGAGTGATAATATAGCAGTTCTGATGTAACACTAGAGCTGTTCAAACTCTGAGTCAGAAAACCCGTGCCTACCATTAAATTTGTGTTCTATCCTGTTTATGTCATTGCAATGACTTTTTTTTTGTATCAAATGAGCCTGTAGCATCCCCGTTCCCTTTCCATGAGTGACTGGGGGGTGCTAACAAAACAACAAAAATTGGTTGATATACCAATCAACCAACCAAAATACCAAGCAAAATACTCAAATTGCAACCCTGACAATGGTATATTTCATTACAATGAAAATGCAGTTCCTGAAAATGCATTCCATTTTTAGCAAGATATGAGCCCAATTGTATAGTTGGTTGTTTTAATGGGGAAAAAAAAGGAAAAGTAAAATAAGTACTTGGAGGGAGTGATGTTTTCTTAAACCACAACTATCAAGTTTGTAATTTTTTACCTCAAATATCACACATAATAGTTAAAAATATTATAATACCAGTAGATGTCAGTACAATCATTGATCTCAACTACAATATAGCAGAGTGTATTCTTCATATTCACTGCTGCAGAGAGATTAAAGTATACTAACAAAAGTTAGTGTATCGTGAAACACTTGGTCCACCAGTTTTGGAAAAGATTGACTCTGTGCTTTAAAAATGGATTCATTTATAGTATCAAGAGCTTGAAGAGATTTTCAGTACAAAAAATTTCAAAGGTATGTTCTAGAGATCTTCTTTACTTGCTGTACAGCAACTCTTAATTTTCCATTTTCTTTCCAAAACCATTTGTTTGTACATTAATGAATTCATAGCGTTTACAGACATAGGTATTGGGATTTGGCTTTTTCCAACAAGAACCTGGGATTAGAAATCCATCCAAAGGCATGGCACTTATCAAGGATAACTGTGGTTTTCTCTGACCTCTCCAGGACAAGTCGAGAGCTGAGAGGACTACAACTCATGTTCCATTAAGACTATATTACAAAATTTTCCTCTGACTTTCAAGGGGATGGGGAAGTTTGAATAAAGCTTCAGGTAATCAGCAATAATAGATCCTGGAATTGGTTAAGCCTCCAAGTAGAAAGGAGGGAGTAGTAGCATAATAATAATAGCCTTAACAAGTGCAGAATTAGACTGTTTCTACATCATAACTCTGCATAGGGGCATGGTAAACTCCCATTTATCAGCTCTGGTCTGGAAAGGTTGTTTTCCCACAGTATTGTCTTACTGTTTCACCTCCTCTCATTCCCTTTTTAACCTCTTACTCCTTGGCTTGAAGTCCTGACTAATCCCTATCCTACAGGAATCATGAAGAGCTGCAGAATTAACATCATAAGTAGCACCAAAATAACGAAAAATCTGTATCTGAGGCAATATACCATATTCATACCTTCAATACTGATAGTCTAATACTGATAGCTCTTCAGTCCCTTCAATACTGATAGCTGCAATAGCATACCACACCTATTTCCTAGGTATACAGTGCACATGCATTTGATGATAGGTGACCCTGCTGTTTAAACAAGCTGGATCTTGGATACAAACATTATCAAGTGTTGAATACTAACTTTTTAACACAGCTTGGTTTTGCTTATCTCAGACCAAAACAGGCCAGTAGCATACATCAAAATAAAGACTCAAAAGTGAGTTGTAACTTCTTGACAGGACAAGGGGCAATGGTTTTAAATTGGAAGAGAAGAGATTTAGATTAGATATAAGGAAGAAATTCTTTACAGTGAGGGTGGTGAGGCACTGGAACAGGTTGCCCAGGGAAGTTGTGGATGCCCCATCCCTGGAAGTGTTCAAGGCCAGGCTGGATGGGGCTTTGAGCAACCTGCTCTAGTGAGAGGTGTCCCTGCCCATGGCAGGGGGGTTGGAACTAGATGATCTTTAAGGTCCTTTCCAACTCTAGCCATTCTATGATTCTATGATTCTATGATTCTCAGTCAGCTACTTTAGCTACCACAAACAGATGATCCTTTTCCAAGGTCTTCAAATGCCACCTAGATAAACTGATTGCTGGTCCGAAATGGTAGATATTAATTCACACAATGTCAAATTCCAGCTTACTTCCGTGTCTCTTATGTTTTCCTATTACATTTTATTTGCTTATCCTAACTGCCCTCCACAGAGATGCTGAAAAAAGCCCAAGGAAATGAAAGTCACAGCTAAACTGATCTTCAGGCACCTGGATGTCGCTTGCTGTAGTTACTTTCCTGTGAGCACACTGACATTTCCTTGCCCTGGATATAGGGGAGGACAGATGTGGAGAGGTGGGGGAGAGCGTGGTGGATGCCTGCGTCTCCCCAGTACAGCACCCTGGGGCAGAGTCAGGGCATGAACCCTTGTGTGGGCTGAGCCTAAGAAAGACAAGAAAGTGAAGGAGGTAGTGCAGGATCTCATTTCCCTGCTGGTGTTATCCTTCCTCCCTGCTGTGGAATATCGAGTGGTGCTGTAATGGACTTCTCATTCTTGTGCCAGTTTGGCTATTTTTAATGTATATGCTTTTAACTGTCCCGCTGTGGGACTTTCGTATCATTTACATGACTCTGCTTTGGAGTGCCTTGGGACAACTGTTGAGAAGAGCACTTGCACTTAACGTGTGGCAGTGACCGGTTTCTTGCTCTGTTCCTCCGTATGCAGCGGATACACTCTTCTTGGCTCTTCAGCTGTCCTTGCATAGATGATAAACTGATCCACAGGACCCAAGACAGGAAATAAAAAGCCCTGGCTTCTGTCTCTGAATCTGAACTGCTCTGACAGCTATCTGCCCTCCTGCTACTTTGTCATCTAAGGGTAGCAAAGTGTTTTACAAACTGGAGGGAAAAGCAACAAATGCTACAAGAGTCATGGTTAAGCCCTGTTTTGTCCACAGAGGAATTTGCAAAGAAATTTTATCCATGCAAATGATGAGACAAGCTAAGTAGAACGAATTAGCTTTAGTTTGAACCCCACGCACATATTTCACATTCCTGTTATACTTCTATACACACCTATCTTTCTTTCACAAACATGCATGCGGAGGGTGGCTTATACAGGCAGTTAAGTTGTTGGGACCAGATATGTTGAATTGGTAGATTTATAGTCACATGAAAAAGTAAAATAGCTGATGATGCTGTTCTTCCTTATTTTAAGTTTTCATTTCACACCAAGACTGTGATTTTTTTTTCCTGCAATTCTCTATTTCTTTCCATTTTTTATTTGTTACCAACACCTAGAGCAGAACACAAAATTAGATTCTCTATGATGATTTATGTGTTAGTGGTGTCATTAACTATTAAGAGAGAAACACAAAGCTCACTCCAAAACCCACAGTTCTAGAGCTGTCATGCAGAATGAAATCAGTTGCGAAGTTTGCCTGAAACCAAAGAAGAAGAAACAGAGAGAAGAAAAAATGTCTATTAAATGACCCTTTTTAAAGAAACTCAGACAGACTGCTGTTGAGTTAAACAAAGTCATTATGGGAAAATTGCCCTACTTCTTTAGAGTTTTAGCAACTCATATGAGAACCCTCAAGGTGGAATGCAGATCAGAGTGCATTGAAATGGAGGAATTTCACCGAGACACATGCTCCTGTCTCTTCCCTCTGACTCCTGTTATCTGTGTCTTGGCTGTGCACAGATACCAGTTTTCTACAATGAGGTGGAATATTTCATGAATGATTTGAGAAATGCACATTGTTCTCTAAAGACGCCAGGGTAATCAGCAACAGGTCTGTTCTTGACTAATATCCTTCTTGGCTTCATGAATCATAGAAATTTTAACATCTCTTTGTCAAACTTAACAGACTGTATTATTTACAATCTCCACAGTTCTCCTAAAAGTCAATAATCAGTCCCACATTGCTGATCGTTACCAGACAGCTGGCATTAAGATCCATAAAGTACAAAATATCCAGTATAGGAGGATGGTTACAGAGCTTCGGATGAATATGCCTCGGTGACACCATGTTCTCTGACCAGATACATGAACAAGAAAGAGAGAGATGAAATGAAATCAGGCACTCAGGAGACTGCAGTTAATATACAGTCTCGGAAATGTGGTTAGATCAAAGACAGAGAAGAACAGATACTCTGTATTAAAGGATGGACTAGCCTCTTAAAATTAACAGAGCCCTGAAAGCAAATGGCAAGTAACATGTAACACTGCAAAGCCTTTTGCCTGTTTCTCAGGTACTTCTGCCAATCACACAGCAATAGGTACTACATGACATGAGAAGGACTTCCCTCTGTGAAAGAGGAAAAACTTTCCACTTGTTGGTCTCTGAAGAGCCAGACATCTAAAATTAGTCATTGGTATTTTGACAAAATGCAAGGGAAAACTTGGTCCCTTCAGTAACTAATGCTGAAAAGAGAGATGAAGGTTTATAACCATCAGACAGAAGATAAATTTCACACGATATGACATAGCAAGTACAGACTTTCTGGGTGAGAGGGTTGTATTTAATTAAGTGCTATTGCATTTTACTTAAACTTAAAAATAACTTTAAAAAGTGATAGGAGACTGCCTGTCTTGAGTTGCCATGCTGCATAATCATTCAGACCTTGCTAATGTTTCGTGGCTGAATGTTCAGTTTATCATGCCTTTGCCATACAAGTAAGATCTCATGCTCTTGCACGTGCAAGAGCTTTCAGTGCTTTAGTAGCCCTTAGGTGGCTTGGCCTCACCACTCAGTCACAAAATTCCCCCCAGTAGGGAATCAGAAAGTCCAAGAAAAAGACAGATCATACCTGGCTAGGATCTCACTGTCACACGTCTCCTCTGGTCACTGCTGAAGTGCCTGCTTTTCTTCACATACCCCGGCTGACCCTAAGAAAGCTGTCCTGACCCTAGCCCCTAGGGGGACATCCGTCCAGACACAGGTGAGCTGAGCTCAAACCATAGCCTTTGAAGTGACTGCTCAGCTGGTGGAGGGTGTCATGAGAATCTGCTGTGAAAAATGATAGCTCACCAGATGGTGGCATCACTTAACAACATATGCAACTTAGTTAAACCCTCCTTCATCCTTTCCAGAAACTCGGCAAGTACCAGTTGTGCCCCAACATACTAATTCTGCGCTGCCATGAGATAGCAATGTGCTCCAATTTCTATAGCTTTGCAATGAATACTCGACATAACTTGATGAGATATGCAGCATTGCTAGCTTACTCAAAGGCTAAGTAGGAGTTTTCCCTCCCCTCCATATTGTATGGTATTGTTGCAAAAAGTAAAGGAAGGGTGAATTGAGTAGCATAAGGAAGGCAGCAGCTCTTCACTTCTTTTTTTTCCCTCCATTTTGAAGACTGCTACTCCTTTTACTGAAGGGGATCTTCAACAGTGAGAGTTATGAGGGAGACCCACAAATGGGACATGAAAAGCAGCCTGCCCTGATAAAGGTCTTCACAGTCACAGAAATAAACAAGCCCTCTGGTGCCACCAGTGGTTTTTCAGTGGTTTGCCTCAGTGGTACAGTGGCTTATGGCAGAGGCAATACCCTCATGGTGCCAGGAGAAAGGCATTGAAGTTCAAATCCACAAAGCGTTTAGGCACCCAACTCCTAGCCCACAACTGTTTGGAGAATTATGTACCTGACCTTCAGTCAGGGCAACAAAAAAACCCCACATCATCTGAGAAAAACACAAGGGCATGCACATGAGTAGCAACTGCAATGAGGAGTCTGATCTGCTGCAGTGTGCCCTCACCCCCTTCCTTTTTCTAGAAAATACCAGGTGCCCAGCTAATCACGATTGGCACACACATGGGTGGGCAAAGTTAGCTTAATCAAAGTTCAATTTACTCTCACACTACTTGGTGGTGCCTTCAGGGCTGTACTGCCATGGCCCCAACAGCTTGGCATCAGCAAAAGGTTCACAACACTTCTAAATAGTTGGTATCAAGCATACTAAAAGTATGTGTTATGAAAGTAATAGAATTACATATGAGCGAGCATTGATGGAAGCAATATGATGAGTTTGACTGCTGATGCTTGCCAGACCCATAAGGCAAACAAAATAATTTAAAAATTAAAAAAGATATATCCATATCATCTGACTTGAAACACAGATTGCACAATTCGTGTCCATGGTAGAGCCAACTCAATGTTTTAATTCACAAAAGAATGAATAAAGTGTATCATTTACAGGAGACCAAATTATTCACATATTAAATTGGTCAAAAATGTGTTTTTAAAGGACAGAAAGAAGAGTCTTCATAGAATTTTGAGGAAAAGAGGTTTTTTTAAATAGAAAGTGGGTGACTGGAAACTGCAGATGCAACTAAATATTGAAGGCATTTGGAAACCTAGCCCAGATGCAAATTTTGTCGTTGTGTCTGCAATGATCTAACCTAAAAGTGAGAAATGAATATCACGGAGTCTGGAGGTGAGGTAGTAATAGAAATCTGGGTGTGAATTTTGTGATTCAGATGTGTGTCTTCATACATATAGTACTTTTCAGGACACCCCCATCTTCATGTAAATGATGACTTCCTAAAATGTGTACCATATGATTTCCAGAATGACAGTGCCCCAGTTTTGCATAAATTAAACAGCAGATCCCGATAACTAGGCTTTCCCATTTACATTATGCCTCAGTTCCAAATCCATGGGATATAAATGAGAGCAGCATATGGTCCAGAAATGGGAAAGCTGTGGGACCTTCATGTACGCACCATGGGAGCAAATGGCTGTCCCACAGATGGTGGAGTATTTAGATGCATCTCCTGTATGATGGATGCCAGTGCGCAGGAGGATGAAGCCATGAGCAGCCTCTAGAGGTCTCTGCTGGCTGGTATGCCTAGGACAGATGCTAGATCAACACAAAAGGTTTGCAAGGATAGCTCTTCTTTTTACATATTGGCTTTCCATTTTCAGTGCTTGTCTGTATGTGGAAATTTACGGCATAGCTGAATGATCTTTCCATTAAAGCTGTACTATAGTTAGAACTTGCCTTTGAGAGCATTAATAATAGAAAATATTTTTATTTCAGATTAATTGCTTCACTTCAGTTTTTTCCATGAGCAATGCAGGGAACAAGTACAAGGGTTTTTTCCCTCTCTTGGCCTGGGGCTCTGAAGAAAAACTCACAAGGCAGACTGGGTGATAAAGAAAGATTTGAGAAGGTACTTCTACATCCCACAGACTTCCACAGGCACAAGTTATATGCAATACTATTAGCATTGACAGAAGCAAGCATTTAGACACAGCCAGCAGGGACAAGATCATTGAAAGGAAAGTCAGAAAAATCTTTATGTGAAGAGTAAATCAGTCCACTTGTATATTTTGAAATACCAAGCTTAATTATTTGGAGAAAATTTTTAAGATATTAAAAAAAAAAAAAGAAACAAAACAAAAGTTGTATTTCAAAACCTACTTTGTAGTTATCTGTGAATCCTTAGCTAGCTGTAACAATAAATGAGTAAGGTGTATGTCCCATCAGCTATAATCAAAACATGCATGTAAGAGGGGCAGAAAACTGTCAGAAGAAACAGATATGAAAATATTTGTGGCAAATGATGGTGCTGCACTTACTAAAGCAACGTAGTGTAAGCATACAAAATTCCTCTCCCTGCCCCTTCCCGCCCCATGGCTGACCCCACCTCCCACACACTGCCCACCCCACATGCACTCCTCTCCTGACCCCACTCCCATTCCCTACTCCTGCAGCCGTGCTCCTTCACCCTCCAGATGCTTTCATGAGTATTTCATAGTGTTGCTGCCATCAGACTTCTTACCACAGACTGGGAATGTCCTTTTGATAATGCCTAGCTGGACTTCAAGGGGCAGGCTTCCACATGAGTTTTGGAGAGGACAAGTGGTGGGAGCTAGGCCAGGAGCTGAAAGGATTGATCCTCTTCCACTCTCAGGATGGATTTTCTGGGTCAGTGCCTGGGTAGCACAAAAGAGAGCAGCGATGTGCCAAACCAGGTGCAGAGATGGGGCAGCAACAGAGTGTATGGGTGGCTCCATAGAGGGTGTTGATGCTGTTGAGGGATACCCTCTGGTGACACTGCTTGAGACCCTGGAAGACTCCACAGTGCTCTAAGGAGGTTCGTTTCTTCACACTCTTGCCTCCTTTCCCTTTTTTCCCTCCTTCTCCAAAACAGAGAGAGTTTTCTTTTGTGGCACAGTCAAAGTGAATCAGTAAACTTCCTTATAAGATATCATCTCAGCCCTTCAGAAAGCTATACCAGCACTTCCTAGGGCTAAGGGGCAAGAAAGGGCAGAGACGTTTCAGGATTCTATTTCCCCTTTACACTGGTATATCTAAAATCCCAGTACATCCACAACACATAATAAGAATGTAAGAGGTAGAAGGAAAATTTTATAAAATCTTTCTGTATTTAAGATCATACATCAGATGTATATCTTGGATCTCTCCAGCAAGTTCACTGCACTGGTGAAATCCAAAGAACAGAGCTTTTTCTCCGTGGTAATTTTGAAAATCAGTATCAGACTGTATGTATGTATGTTACAACAAGTTTATTCCTCGATTTTGGGTTTGGTTTCTTTTCCTTGTCTTTCCTTTAGCTATTTCTCTGAAATTTTTATTCAATTTGTGTTTACAGTTAGTTTTATGAAGGACATTCTCCTTCATCCTACTTTTGTGCTCCAAATAGCTGTTTTTCTGATTCTACTTTGCTTTTTCCCCTCATAAATTGTGGTGAATCATTTTTCTTAGGCTTTCATCAGCCTTTTCTCCAAAGTGTTTTGAGATTTTACAGAATTGGGTTTTTTTCTGTGAAGACCTTTTCCCCATTTCAAATCCGTTTTTTGAAAGCAAATCAGTTCTGTCTGTCCTCTTCTGCCTTCCACTTTTTTGTCTTAAAAATCTCATAGTTTTTACCATGAAAATGCCTTTCTAGAGATTACTTATTGAAAACAATACATATACACAGACTAAAACGGAAAGTTAAAAGCAATCCCTGTGTACACAACACTCAATAAAAAGCCTGTCAGTCTGCAGCAGATACCATAAACACCAGTGGGTGCCATATACATATAAATATACGTGGCATTGTGTAGTGTGGCATAGTGTTGCATACCTGGAAATTTCACAGCTAAATGTGCAGGATTGTATAAAGTCTACTGTCCTCGCCACGCCCAAAGGGATCCCATAGGGGACCAAATTTATCACTGATGTAACTGTACAATAGTCAATGGAGTAACACAAGAGTGAAATCTGGCACAGAGTGTTCTGGTAGAGATCAAAGACCCATAAAAGATCTAGATTTATAAAGTATAATGAATGTTAAGAAAGAAAAACAACTGCATGCATAACCGGATACCTTTTTTTAATTATTCCATTTGTTTTTATACTATTATATTTTAACGTTAGATTTATCATAGGAAGCTCCAGTTACACAGTTAAACACAAAAGAGCCTGACAAGTTGGATTGCATACAGGCAGGACCATGAGTTAATTTACTAAACATTTAATCATTAGACCAACTTTCACTATTAAAAAAAAAAAAAAAAGAAAAAATTTCATGAAAGGATAGCTGGATTGCTAGGCACTTGCAATAAACTTCCAGATGAAAAATGTATCGTCTCCTCAGTTACATCCTCATACATCCTCAGTATAGATCAAAATGATGAACCTTTATTTTCAGCAATTTAATTGTGAAGAGAATTAATCTTAAAACTTTTTTGCAGTTTTTTTGTTCTATATATGATCACAAAAATGTTGATAACTTAAGCAAAGCCAGGACAAGCAACTTGTTTCTTAATATAGAAAGTGTCCTCTAATAGCTCAAATGAAAAAAAAAATCCTGCTTGTCAAGAAAATGTAGCAAATGAGCTCTTGGCTTTCACTGCATTTAAAGTTCCAAGGTTTAAAGTTGACCTGTTTATTGGCACCCAAGTGAGTAATGGAGGAGTTTTATTTGGAAATACTTTTGGAAAGTTTTCAACCCAGTTTTGGCAGCATTAATTTCACTGTAGTTTGGGGAGATTTTCACCTTTCTTGGAGTGTGTAACTTGCTGGCATTAACCCAGATGTAATCTACCAGAATCGTGTAATCTGGTTTTTAAACATGTTCAATGAACATTTTGGGAAGAGTCACTAAAAAGACATACAATATCTCTTCTGTTTTGCATGTGGTATCTTATCTTTTGGTCTCAAATGAAGAACTTCAAAGCCTTAAGAAGTATTATCCATGGAATGAAACATTTTTCACAAGTGCAATAAGGAGCTATCAACATTTGGAGTTGATCTTACAATTTACGCTGAAATTAACCTGTTCAGGTACAGCTTCCAAAATGGAAAAAGAATGCTATTTCTTGCATAACTTATTTTTTTCACACAGCTACTCCACCTCTTAAGCTCCATTTGCTTTTCTTTATTAGAAACATAAAGAAAACTTATTTTTCTTTGGATTTAATTGTCTCAGTCACAGAATGACAGAACCACAGTGTGGCTAAGGCTGGTCAGTACCTCAGAGGTTGCCCAGTACCACCTCTGCTTAGAGCAGGGTCAGCTACAGCAGGTTGCTCAGGGACATGTACAGTTGGGTTTAATTATCTCCAAGTATGGAGACTCCACAGCTCCTCTGGGCTCTGTTCCAGTGTTAACTGCAATTGCAATTAAAAAAAAAAAAGGTTTTTTTGTTATATTTAGACAGTATTTACCTGCATTCCAGTTTGTACCCATTGCTTCTCTTTCTGTCACTAAGTACAACTGAAAAGCGCCTGTCTCCATCTTCTTCAGTTGCCCCACCAGGTGTTATACACATAGATAAGATCCCTGTGAGACTTCTCCAGGCTAAAAAGTCCAAGCAGTCTCAGACTGTGCCTGTATGGCAGATGTTTCAGTCTCTTCAGGTTTTTGTGACCCTTCACTGGATCCACTCCAGTATGTCTGTGTCTCTCATACTGGAGGGCCCAGCACTGAACTCAGCACTCTAGGTGTGACCTCAACAGTGGTGAGTGGAGTGAAAGGATCACATCCCTCAACCTGCTGGCGAGACTCCTTCTAATGCAGTCCTGGACACTGCTTGACTTCTTTGGGGGAAGGGCACATTGCTGGCTTATGGTCAACTTGGTGTCCCACCAAGCCCCTTGAGCTTCTTCTGCAAAGCTGCTTTCCAGCTGGTCAGTGCCCAGTTTGTGCTAGTTCATGGAGTTATTCCTCACCAGGTGCAGACTGTGCTTTTCCCTTTGTTGAACTTCATGGAGTTCCTGTCGTCCCATTTCTTCAGTGTGTCCAGGTGTCTCTGAATGGCAGTAAGGCCAGCTGATGTAACAGCCATTCCTCCTGCTTTTGTATCACCAGCAAATTTGCTGAGGGTGCAGTGTCACATCATTCAGATCGTTAAAGAAGGTGTTAAACATTGCTGGATCCAGTTCTAACCTTCGGGGTACATCAGTAGTGACTGGCTTCCAGCTGGGCTTTGTGCTGCTGTTCACAACCCTTTCAGCCTAGCTGTTTTGACAGTTTTCGATCCACCTCACTGTGTACTTACCTTGCCCATATCTCATCAGCTGGTCTATGATGATGTTATGGGAGACAGTGACCAAAGCCTTGTTAAGTAAAACTAAAGAGCGTACACTTCTTGCCCCTCATCCATTGAGCCAGTTGTCTCATGGTAGAAGCCTATGAGAATGGTCAGACATGATCTCCCCTTCATAAATTCATACTGACTTCTTCTAGTCCCGTTCTTATCCTCAATATGTTTGGAAATTGTTTTCAGGATTATTTGCTTCACAATCTTCCCAGGGTTTGAGGTGAGGCCAAGTTCCCTGGATCCTCCTTCTTGCCCCTCTTGAAGACATGTGTGACATTTGCTATCTTCCAGTTGTCAGGGATCTTCCCTGATCACCACAATCTTTCAGAGATAACCAAGAGTGATTTGACAGTGACCTAGGCCATCTCTCTCAGCACTCACGGGTGCATCCCGTGAGGTCACAGGAACTCATGCATGTCCAGCTCATTTTAATGCACCCTAGCCTGATCCCTCTCCAGCAAGGGTAAGTTTTCTTTGCTCTAGATCCATGTCTGTTGGTTTTCATTGACTGTTCCTTAAACTTTAAATTAATTTTGTGAGGGGTTTTAGTCATATGACTCATGAAATTTAGTAAGCACCATGAGGCAAAACCCCTACATCACTCCTTGAAAAATTGCCACTAGAACTTAGTGATACTACTTTTGTAATTTTTGGACAGAAAAGTTAAGAGTTACATAAATACAAAGGATTTTTTTGGGAAGAGTAGGAGGAGACAGGTTGGCTGAATGTTTATGTAAGGGTTTGAGAAAACTGATGGCCTAAAAAGTCCTTTACATGGAGGTAAACCTTTCAAATCATTGAAATCAGAATACAGTGTTGAATAAAAGTTACATAAGTGACCTTTATAAAATGGTCCTTTCTCAGCTCTCTGAGATAAGCAAAAAACTGTTGTATGTGGCACCTGTGTTAAATATCCAAGCTGGGTCCAAACCAAGAGTGAGAAAGGTATGAGGGCAGAGTTGTTTCAGAGAGCTGTACCTCCAGGAACAGGCCAATGCAGACTACTGGATTTGTGCAGATCTGGCTCCCATCCATGCTAGAAGAGTTTACTGGGGAAAAAGAACACTTCAGTTTGCAGTGTGATCAAAGTGTCATCTTCTGCAAATACTAAGATTTTTAAACAGAAACAGGGGATTATTTTGAAAAACAAATATCTTTTAAATATAAGGATTTGCTTACAACAAGGTGAAAAATGAGTACCCAAAGCCTGAAGAGTTAGAAAAAAGCCTATCCCAAACAAGGAGAGCAAAAGTATCAGCAGTTAATATGCAGACCTTTTAACAGGGAAGTTGCCAATAAAATAAAACTTCTGTGCGTCTGTTAATGCCACAGGCATTACCTTACATGCAACAAAAAGCCATCACGTATGCGGTAGACATGAAATAAGACTGGACAAAGCACTGGAATAGTTATAGTTATATGCAAAGATGAGGGACTAGATGTAACTTCACTGTTTGGATTCATATCTGTTCTTCCTTTACATTTAGGCATACCACCAACTGCTGTATGGTACATAGCTCATAGCTCAAAGTAAAATTAAAAGTGACGAAAAGTTTGATCCATACCAGCTGGCAAAGAGTTGTTTTATGCCAACTTTAGTAGGGCTTGCAGGAGCTGTGTTGGGATGTAGTGTCTCTGCAAAAATATCTGCATGCTGAAACATCAACTCTCCAGAGTTATCTGCTTCTGCTGGGTGTTACCTGTCCGGAAACGAACGTTCACCACCCAGAAATGTACTTTACTTTGATACAATTCAGGAAGCAGTGTGCTTTGGGGAGAAGGAAAGCCGGAAATGATCTGGGAAACAGTGATAAATGTTGAAATCAACCATCAAATCTACGTACATATAAATATACTCAGTCTGAGATCAGGAAACAGGAAATGTGCATGATGTTTACTACCCGCACACAGAAGTGAGACCAGCTGGCTACATGTCCTGGAGTGGTCAGGATAATCCTGTAATTAACATTGCACCACAATGGCAAAAAAGATTAAAATCCTGCTAGTCATCTTATACTTGAGGATGGAGGTAAGGAGGAAGAGGGCAGTGAACAACATTTAAAGACCATTGTTAGGAATTTTTGAGGAGCTGACTCTATCCCGTGTTCACAATTCCTGTGCATAAGCACATCCTCGAGTGTCCAGGGAGCTTCCAGGGGCCTGTGTCAGGACATCCTGTTTCTTAACTGCAGAAATACAAACTGTATTTCTCTTGGAAGCCAAGAGATGCTAGTGCAGAAATGTAACACGAGACATAATTCTGCTGATGACTGGAGGCAACAGAGATATACGAGTATGATTTATTCTTTAAAATTTTATTTTTATCCTAACACCCCTCACCATGAAAAATAAAGGATTTCTGAAATCATATTGCAATAGCCAAATGTATGGAGATCACCAGAAGGGGGGGGTTCCCTTTTGTAGGGATAAGAAAAGCAAAATTGCTCTAGAAGACACAAAACTGCAAAAAAAAAAAAAATGGGCAAATTTTTTTGAGTGTTCAATGGATATTCTATGTCCCCAGTTTCTAAGAAGGCCACTTTCTTCAACTTCATTTGAAATTTAACATGATCAGGTAAATCTGTTTTGAGAAGGAGCTAAAGTGTTAGCAGTTTAGCACTAATAACAGGTCATATCCTTTCCTCCCTCATTCACAGACACGCAGTAATGTTGCCACTGAGCAACAGAACAACTTGGTGTCAGCTAAGGATCATTTCACCATGGACAGATTACTTCCTTCCACTGATTTTAGCTAGCTATAAAAGAGGGTAGTTTGGTGGCAGGGCTGTGGATAAGGGAAGGTGCGTGGGGGTCCAATGACTCATGACAACTGAGCCTTACCTGCGGTATTTTAAAGTGAAAAACTCAGTTAATGCAAAATGGTCACACCCATGCCTGTTTTGTGAGGCTGCTGTGAATTCACTGTCTCAAAACTCAGATTTGTGTAAAACATAAAATACTAATGATTATTGATCTAATACAGATCAGCACTACAACATAGCCTCCCTGGCTTTACTAATCCAAGCTCTGCAAAGGAGAAGGAGGAGTAAGTTTTCTGATTTTAGACAGGGATAGTCTTCCTTCTCTGTCTAGTTGGTTTTAGCTCAGCCCTAGATGTTACTCAAGAAGAACCACAGCCTAGCACCTCTGCCAATGAGGAGCACAAGAGCTGGTTCAAAGATACTACCTCCAAAACCCTCAACTCCCTAATAAATCTTGCCCTCCTTAAGGGCAGGACAGTCAAGGTATTGGCAGCTTTTCCAGCTGATATCCTATGCATGCACTTAAAATCACTAACTGATATTTGACTTGGTGCTGTCTGACAGTGGAAAGCATAGTGGGCAGGCCCCTGCAGCCTCAGCTCCCCATGGGAGCCATCTACTCCCACAGAAGAGATCTATTTCACTTTTTGCCAGTCTTGGTTCTTCATTTGTCGCAGAGTGTTCATGATGTGAATGTCAAAGCCACATCATTGTGACCAAGAGAGAATAAATAGTGCACAAATTCTCAGTGACGTTTCGCTTACATACCATAATGGGGGCATGACCCTTTGGGAATGCTGTACTGTACTCTGCTCTAAGTGGCTGCTAGCTTAGCAAGACATGAGGGGTTAAAAAATTCGCCTCGTCCTTTCAAAAGTACCACTTTTGTTTTAATCGTTTTAATCTTAAAATAGCCTCCAGTTCATCTGCGTCTCCCAAAAGGGAGCTGTTTGCAAACAGCTCTTTCCTTTTCTCCCTGCCTACAGCCCCGCCTGCACAGAGCAGAGCCTTCATTCTCAAAGCCAAGGCAAACTGGTTGCAATTCCCCTTGGATTTCATCCACAAATCTCCTTAATTGGCAGGAGAGATTGCCGCTGAGTGGTGTGAAGGACTCTTTCCTCCACAGGGGCTGATTGTGCTGCCTCCGCAGGACTACCCACACCTGCCAGCTAGCAGAGCAAGAAGCCAGCATTGGTCATCATCAGATATAAGCCTCCTGCCTAGTTAGAATGCAATGCTTTAGAGAGCACATCGGGAAGAATACGTGGTGTGCACTTGAATAGAACATTATTTTTTTGTGGCTAGCACTGCTGTCCTTGGCACTCAGAATGAGTCAACACTTGCCATACAATGTCCTTCCCTTTCTTGATGGGCTGCATTGTGGACTACACAGCGAGTATTTAATGCTACCTAGCTAGGGGTGTCATCAAGGGATTACAGCCAGAGAAAAAAGGTCCAGCTAGTGATGAAGTATCAGAGGTCAGCACTTTGTCTTCCATCTGTCTCACCCATGACAGCACCCTTTACACTTCTCCTGTCTCCAGGATGATCGCTACAGGAGAGAAGGTTTGTCCATATAGATATATCACCATGGGGGGAAGCAAGCCAAGGGAAAATACTCAGAGGCATCAGTTTCTCAACTTGAGGGTACTTACCAGCTGTGAATGTGGAAAGCCATGCGGGTTGGCAGCAGTCAGTTCTTGCTCTCAGGACCATAATGTGCAATGCACAATAGCAACTCTTTTCAAGCCGGTGCAGCTGTTCAGCTCCATCAAGCACCTACTGAGTTGAAGGGTAGGCACTTTATTTGAACACTACAGCCTCAATTTTAAAAGGCAAATGAATTTCCTGAAATGTGCAAAAGTGTTAGCAAGTCATGCAAATAGCACACATGAGTTGGTCATGGTAATTTGAACACTTAATTTGGATCGCTGTTTTCTTATTAATAAAAAAAAAAAAAAAAAGGAGAAAAATGCCCTGTGCTCCATCTGTCTCTCTAACTAGCTGGTCATTTTCAGTTTGTTTGCAGGTCCATAACAAAACGTGAGCTCAGAATACAAGTGCAGGACTGACCAGTTTTGTTACGCTAAATAGAAACAAGCAAATACTTCATAGAAAAACATCTGACTGGCAAATTTCTTATTACAGCCATTCATAAAATTCCTGTAATCATCTGTATTTCTGGGAAAGTTTTTCCCGAATTGTTCCTGTGTGCAGTTCTTGTTCTGTACTTTACCTGACAGCACATAGTTGGACCTTAAAGTTTGTAACTTTAGCAATATGAAGTTCTGATTGTCATGTTAAGCTTTTGTCAGGTCAACAGACATTGCAGTGAGGAAGGTTAAAGCTAGATAAACCCATCCCCCAAGTTCTCTGTTTAAACATATTAGTGCAGGGCTGAAAACTAGGGTTTGCCAGGTGGCACACAGTCTTGACCCTGTGTGTCTGAATGGTTTCTAGCATGGTCCCACGCATGGAGCAATGCTTATGACCTACTTTCACCTGCCTTGCTGGTCGTGCTGTAGGAGTGTTGATGTCTAGTTTGGCTTTGATTGAGTAACAGAAAGGGACACCCCACCTGGCAATCAATACCCTTGCCAGTGACCATCAAACAGCACAGATGGCAAGTACTGCTCAAAGCAGCCCTCACACTGACCTCAACTTTTCTCAAGGAGGAATGCTGTATTTTAGTATTCATGTTTAAACAGAGGAGATGACATTCTTGCATCTAGAGCCCCTGTATTTTGCCACATGGTTGCTGCTGAAGGTGCAGCTGTGTCCCACCACCACAGAAAAGATTTTACATTTACAAGTTCAGTCTTTTGGTTACTTGGAAACACTCACTTAAAATCTGTAGCTTCCTGCAGTTATCTGAGACAGAACATCCAGAATGAGCAAACACTGAAAGCAGGGAAAAGCACTGAAAACAAAATTAATATAAAAGGCCCATGGATACCGGAGAGGAATGTTGGCCCTAGCCGTTGCAATGATTCAGCACTCATTCTTAAAGCAGGAGTTAAAGCTCTGACATCTCAGAGGATGAATATTGAAGTTTCTTTGACTTCCTGGTGTGAGCAAGATCTCTCTAGAACAACTTGAGAATTACCAGAATACTGCTGAAGACCCTTGGGCTATTTGATCACTCACCCTAGAAGTATTACATGAAATGTAAGGTATGATAGGGTCCCAAGCAGGCTCATTGCACAAAAGAAAATTTTATCCAAAGACAATACAGGCTATGAGTGCCTGGGAAAAAAAACTCTGCTGTGTAGTTTTTCTCTGTACTGGATGTAATTCTATAGAAATGTAGCAGTCTGGCCAAAAGAAAATTAAGGAAATTAGTTTTAGTGGGATATGTGATTTTTTGTTTTGTTTTGTTTTAAATCAGAGAACATTATGTCTTTGCAAATGAAGTATTCAGACAAGAAATTCAGAGCTGGGAAAATACATATCTTGAAAGATGAGCCCTTCTTAATTAAATAGGATGTCAGCTATTGAAAGAATTATTTTCTAAAACTAGTTTTCCAGCTGAGATGTGACTTCTTTTTTTTCTTGTACCATGCTGCCTAATAGGCAAAAGTGGGAAAGATGATCTAGTCACAGAATCCCCTTTTCAGCATGCCCAGTGGTATAATTTACCGCTCCAATCCTGCAAAAACTTGGTCTCACCCCATCTGAATGGTTACAGTGGAACCAGTCACAGTGCATACAATTCATGCTGGTGTTTGAAGACCTCTGTCTCTACATTGTATATGTCATCACTGGGAATTAGCTGTTAAGGAAGAAAAATGAAGACAGAAGCCTAGACAACAGAAAGGAGAGACAAGATTTAGAAATGCAGCTCTGTTACAGCAAAGGGAGGAATTTTGTTGTTAATGGGCCAACTCCCTAGTTTCACTTGTGGTAAAAACTTGCAAGAAGTTTAGCCTAATAAACCTAGGTAAGAAATTATGTAGTATGACAACACAATTATATTGAAAAGCATACATAATACAATAAATCAGGACAGTGAAGCTCAGTCAAGTTCCCATTTTAATGATTCCATTGTCTCCAACCTGTCTTAGCAGAGCTACTGCTTAACACATGCTATCACATCCATGCAGACAGCATCTGATGGGGTCTAGATTCACAATGCTGGAGGCCAATGCTCTTGTCAGTGCTTTCTTCTTAACCTTCCCACACAGGTAGTTCCAGATGAACAGTTTGGTAACAGCGTACTACCACGGCTTCCTTGCATTTTGGGGGAAAAATGCATTTCACTTGTCTTAAAGGTGAAATTCTTGCTTTATTAAAAATTAATGGGACTTTTGCCATTAGCTTGAATAAAGTAGTTTGTCAGATCATTCCTTTCACTGTAACATTTTCAGACAATGTCACAATACTTTGCTACTACAGCTCCAAACTCTATGGAAGATGTTTACATATATATGCAATTACCTCTGTAATCTCATTACTAATGTCCTATGTGAGATACCCAGGTACGAAGACTAAATAACCTGGCTAAATTCCACATTTGAATATGCCTTCTCAAGCTTAATAATAGTAATATTATGTAGTTGTGTTTAGTGTCAGTTGGAGCATCCAAGATTCAGCTATCCATTAACATGTTAACATCTGAAAATTAGGCTGGAATAAAAAACACTATTGTTTCAGCCCATTAAATTCTGTGTTTGGTAACTCAAAATTTAATCTTTTCTCTATTCCTTTACTACAAACATTCAAAATAGCTGAAAGAAATGCTATTCTTAAATATGAAGACAAACATCACAAATGGCTGTAAATATGTTGCCTTTGTCCAATTTTAACAGTTTTGAAAAACTGTCTAAAGATGAGAGATGGATAGACAAGAAATTACTCTTTTTTCTTTCCTGGTACAAGACTCCAATTCAGTAAACCAAAACAACTTATTTGTCTTGCTGAGTGACTTGTCCACTTGCTCATAAACATTTCTGTTATTTACTATCTAAAATATTTATTGAATAAAGATTACACTGGGCCACAAAGGCATGTGGAAACTTTCAGTCATTGAGACAGAAAGAAAAAAAAGGTGGTCAGTCAAGAATTAAAAAATATATTTTTGTAATGAAATTCTTTAACCTAAATTCCCTCTGCTAATAGCATGTAGGAAAAAAGTTAGTGAGTACTTCTATTGTCATGCCAGACTCTGTGGGTGGTTAATCCTTACTTGAATTCTGATTCAGTTTTAAATGAGTGTAAGGAGGGTAGAATATTGGACTAGAACCATTCATAGTGAAATAAAACCTCTGGAGCAGCCTTCATGCAAGGACATCTGCAAGTGCCTACTTACTTTTAGAGTCATTTTCTCTTCGCTATATATGGTGATGATTCTAGAATGGCACAGAAGCCTAACTACATTACTTTTTAAAAGAAAGATGCATGTGACATAAGTAGTCAGTGTCAAGACAAAAGTGTTTGGAGTCATTAAGCACACTTTACATTTCTCTCTTGCTTGCCCCTACTTTGTGTGTGGAGTGGAAAAGAGAAGCACTTTGTCACAGTTTCAATTTTGTGTTAAAACAGAAAAAAAAGGAAGAGAAAGGAAAATAAATTGGTTTGAGTGCCACGCCTTAGTATTATAACTACATGAGGGAAGAGCATTACCCAGTGTGGTATAAAATTTCTTATTCGCTGAGTTTTGATGCACATAAAATTTTTACTGCATACATATCGTATTCTGATGGTCTCCAAAACCCAGTAAGCATAACAGTGCAGTTCACAAACTGCCTGAAAAGTTGATACTCTTTCCTAAACAGTACCCAAGGACAGCAAAGAACTGACTATGCTTAGCATACTCTAACTTAATGAAGCAACCTAAAGCAAAAAAGGACAATCCTCTTCTTTAGCCGCATTGTTTTCAAGCAATGTGGTGGTAACACAGGAAAAAAGAATAAGGTAAAAACAGTGAATATGAAGGAGTATTTTAAATTTTTCAGGGCTCTTTTAAAGGTGACATTTGGGAACAGCAGTCTCATCTCATTTCTTTGTGCTCTGGTCAATCTGACTGTAAAAACAAATCAACCAAACAACCAAAAAACACAACAGCAAATTCTATGTTTCTGCTTGTGAAGTAAATAAATGCGTGGACAAAAACCTCATGTTTGATGCTGTGAAAGGACTCAGCATATACTTGGTAATGTGCACGCAGATTTTTTTTGAGAGCCACTGGACACCCCATTGAAACCTGCTGCAATTTACACGAAGGAAGATTACATATGTCCAACTCCTATAGTCTTCTGGGCCTGCAGCATGCTCCCATTGTGCCACAGCTACTGGAGAGTATTGTCAAGGTAGATCGCTCATTAGGATTATGAGACAGCTCAGCCTTACAGTGAAGATGCCATTTGCTTATGAGGACTCTACAGCAGCAGCTCATTGCATCACACATACACTCATTAGGCTACTTTTTTGTGGTAGACAGTGTAAAGCTAAAGCTGAATCTCAGGAGACCCTCTTACGAGGGCACAAGGTTGGGGAGCACAGGACCTGATGGGAAATGAACTTGCTACCTTATTTCATCAGCACAAAAATATTTATTCTCCAGCCTCTGACACAATGTGGCCCTGGGGCCTGTGACCCAGCTGCATTGCACAAGGCCCCAAATGCAGGTACTGCCCAGCAAGCGTGTCCTTTGCCTTTCAGGTGCCCACACAGCATGGCCATATATAATCCCACTGCACAGCAACAGTTGTGTGTAAGGCAGGAGTATCTTGTCAGGGACATACAGACCTCCCCAACCTGATGACAAAACCTGGTGGTGCCAGGACATGGTCCTGCATGTGGATTGCCAAACCGATCTGTAGGGAAACTCAACTGTGTCCTGGCTGTGAGCAGGCTCCCTTGCCTCTGCCCCACTCCTGACCCCTTCCTCTGGTTACAGGATTTGCAAGCAGGGGTCTTTCTTCCCATAATTGATCGTGCTGACCTCTGCTCTTCCTTGCAGCCTAAGGACCATCCGTATCCGCTTTTGTCTCAGCCCTTATCTTGGCAGTCCCCTGTCCGTCATCCTCACCCTGTAGCCCACCGACTGGAGTTTCCTGTTTTCCACCCCTGCTCGCAGCAATCTCTGCCTTATCTCCCTGCTGGTTTCATTCTCAGCTCCATCTGTTCATTTGACATTTATGAACCTCATCAAGCATTTGTTTTCAAACCCATCCAAATTTAAATACCTTCCATTGTATTTGTGCTTGCTCAGTTCTCACATTTGTCACTTGGATGATAACTGCTGAATAACCTAAATTTGGTTCTGACCTAGGCTTCCGTCCTTTTCCAAAAGCCTGCCGTGCTTTCAAAGCCTCACAATGAGGTCCCCATGACTAAAACAGTCCTTTTTTGTGCTCTGTGCCTGTCAGGCATTCTCCAGATGCATGAAACTTCTGATGTAAATAGATCTCCTCATCCTGCTCCCTGTCCCCTCCCAGCCATAAAACGTATTTCTTTGTCTTCAAACATGGTCTCATTTTGTCATACTCCCTCTTAGTTTCATGCATTTAATGGCTGACTTTCACTCCTGTGAGAAGTATTGTTTTACTATTCCAGGCTGATTTTGCCATCTCTAAATTCAACAGGAAACCTTTCCTTTACCTTGCCTTCCTTCTCAGCAGGGAGGACAGGTTTGAAAAGAGGAGGCTTTTTAAAATAAAATAGCTCCCTCCTCACTAATGTTTGTATCTCTTGGGTACTTTATTCTCATCTGAAATGTCTCATTCCCCCATAATTTTAGCAGTAGTGAAGTGTCATATAGATAAAGGCAGGAAGGAAACATAAATAGCTTAATTTATCCTTGTTTTTATCTCAACTAAATCTGACTTAAATCCCTCAGTTATTAAACCGGCTCCATTCCAAGTATGCCACCTGTACAGGATACTTTGAGAAATATGCTGCAATCAGAACTCCAGCTCAGAGGCTGAAAGTTAAAGAAAAAAAAACCCAAACCCTCAAAACAAACAAAACCTCAAAAGCAAAATAAACACTTCAAATTTGCAAAGTACAGACTAACATTGAGATCCTAACTTTGTAGAACATCATTTAAAACTCCTCGCTCTCCAGTCACCTTGCTAAAACACCCACAGAAAATCCACTGGTGTCGTTTTTTTAAATCCATATACTGCTTATTTTTTTTTCTCTCTCTCTTTTTTATTTTTTTTTTCCCCCCTGAATCTCTAACCTTAGGCTAGAGTCTTTGGCAGCATGCAGGTATACTTCTGACTACAACAGCTACCAACCTTTCCCTTCATTTCTAGCCTTCAGATGTTTGGTTTCCTGTATTCCCCACTAACACCTGCTTTGTTCTTGTCCAAATGATTCTATAGATGGACACTTTACCTTCCCAGGTACCTAGTGATGTTTCAGATAGGTTTAGTGGATATTTTTGTCTTAAACCAAGCCAGCTTAGTTCCATTATCAGATTCACTGTTTGTCACTGAGTTTTATTTAATGTATCTATATTTCATTATTTTTCAGGACTGCTTAATAATCTTCAGCACATAAATCATAATTCCTCCCATCAATGATTTCCCAACATATTGTCTTACCATCAAAATATTTTACACTTAGCTGTTTTTCTCCTTCTTTCATATTTTTCAGCTTAGCCCATAAAATGATCAAAACACAGCCAAAGAATTTTCAAAACATCTCTAAAAATCAATGATGATCAGTTTGCCAAGTCTTGGAATAAAATGATGATCACAACAGATATTGCTATGCTAGGATAAAACCCTGGCCCATCTTATAAAGTCAAAGGAACCATAAAACTGTAGAACATTAATTAGCAAGAGTGTCTTTCTGAAATGAAATATGATGAAGAACCACAAGAGAAAACAGAAGCAATGCCGTACCTCTAAACTCAGTATTTCATGACCAACATGTGATCAATTAGCAACACCTGTATTAATAGTACATCTATCTCAGAGCTGACTTCTGACTTTTCCAGGGCATAACATGGGGCAGTAGGATAGATTTGTGCAATTAAAATGCAAACACCTGTGCTGACTTTTAAAGACCAGATGTGCTTCTATTAAACAAGCTCTGAGGTTTGCTTAAAACTAGCACCTGCTTCCTAGTTGCATGCAGTCACCTGGGTTTCTGTGTTTAAGTATTTTTTAAATTTTGAATGTCTTCGGTTCTCTTTGCACAGGAAATGCCTCTATTTAGGCACTTCTTTGCAAGCAAGGCAAATTACCTTGTCTGCATGGTATGTTCCAAATTTCATTTCCACCCTTCAGCTTCCTCCTGAGGTTCTCTCCTGGATGTTGTAAAACAGCCAAGAGCTAAGAGCTGCCCACTGTGCTGTCCCTCAGTGCTTAATTCTTTTGAATTTAGCTACAATGGACAATGGCAAAAATGAAAGCGAACTTCTAATGAGCCAGCAAAGCCCATTAAACCACAGCATCCCCCTTAGGCCACGGCAAAAATGGCAAACTTAGTCCGTAGCTCTACTCTAGTTTCTCTTGGCACCTTGTGGACACATTCATGGGCTCTGCCTGGCAACTCCCTGGTTTATAACAACACGGATTTGACTTTGGGGCTGAGCGCATATGCATCCTCTGACTAGGGACTCCCTCATGCCATCTGTTGTATACCAGCTGTACTGTCCCACAATGCGCCAAAAAAGCCCACACGGTTTGAGACTTGCAGGTAGGATAATGCCAACAGCTGCCTCCTGGTAAGCAGATTCATAATTAGAGGAATAGGGCTGTCTGCACATCCACGTAGTGAGTGAATAGCATGGCTCCATTGTTCGACTTAATATGTCTCAGGGTCTGCATCCATAGTGTAGCAATATATTTATAATTTTTGGCAGCTAAGAAATTAACCAGGTGATATCTCAGTCAACATCTTTTTCAGGTATTGGAAGAAATGACAATTTCATTGTAAATCACAGTCTGCCTACTTTCCTCTCAGTCTTTGTCAATGACAGCTGATATAGATAACAGTTTTTAAAACATCAGGTTTTGTACTCAGAAGCCTCACCTAGAAAGTGAGCTGCTTGATTTTAGGGTGGTTTTAGTGCCTAGTGGGATCTAGAAACCAGAAGCAGGGCAAGAAAACAGGACTCTTTTTTTTTTTTTTTTTTTATTCCCAACAACGATATCTGCTTAGTGTTAAGTTCTGCAATCTACAAGTATCACATGCCACCAGGCCCAGCAAGAGATCTAGTACAAGAAGGCAGAAATACCCTACCTCAGAAAGTGAGCAGCCTGCACTTTACAGGGGCTACCCAGTGGCAGGGGGAACACTGGAAAATAAAGCTGCAGTTGTATTCAGTAAGGCAGGATGAGTTGTTACATGGAAGCAACTTGCTAGGGACTTTCAGGGTGATGAGAAAAGTAAAAGTGGCCTTGACTTACAACAGAATGGGCAACCGGCTCCTCAAGGTGCTTGTCTCCAACTCCCTAAGGCATTGTATCACTGTTCAGGTCTTCATTACAATATTCAAACTGTCTTCGTTTTTATTCTAACCCCTGTTTTCACTGTTCTGCTCAAACAAAAAAACTGTGTTTAAACACAGCCTAGAATGAAATCACTTCTGAATTTGCAGGAACTGTTGTATCTTCAGGGCAGCAAAACAGGAGGAGCATCAAAGCAATCCGTAACTATTTTTATCGGGGTGCCTGTGGTGAGAACAGATATTTGATGTTTTGCCTGGAGCACCGGAAGCCTTAGCATCAGTTTTGAAAGTGGAAGACACACAGAGAGTGAGGAGAGGGACATGAAGTGTTCAAGGAGTGGTAGACTGTCCTTTTGAAGTGTCTGATGGAGCTTGTGGGGAAGTGGTTTATTCAGTTTACCCAGAGGTGTTCATCTTGCAGGAGCAAGAGGGGAGCTTACACCAACCCTTGATGTAAAGACACCATAGGCATGAAAAAGTTATGATTCTCATTCTACAGTATTTTCAGAAGGTCTGAGTTCACAGCTACTGGACTTCTCCAAATTGGTAGGTTTTCACCCATTTGATCATATCTAGAAAGTAGATGAGTTACGCACCTCAATAGCCTTTAGAGAATTCCAGTTCTTTCTGCTAGTATGGAAAATGCACAGATATGTACACATTGTTTATGCATGCACTTATACATACCTAAGCACACACATGTATGGGAAAAAATGTGGAGTTAATAATGAGTTTAATTCAGCTGCCTTTTTCTTGTTTTTAATGAGGTTCTCTGGTATGAGCATGGTAAACTTCAGAAACACAGTAGACATCAAAGGAACAAGAAGAGGCATTTTGTTGGTATTTTGATAGTGTAAATCACAGAAATATGGCTGAAAGAATCCTTTATTCTCTTAACATAAAAGCCCCTTATTTTTTGTGCTAAGTCATCTGAAGCTGTGACTGGTGAGCACTGTGCTCTTCATTTGGATTAAGTGCCCGTGCTGCTGCATCTTGCTTTGGGATCTCCAGTTCACAATTTTGGGTGTTCAAGGATTCAGTGCAAAGATTCAGATTATCCTTTACCATGGAACCGGTTGAAGAGTTGGAGAGAAACTTCTCTCTTCTGTCTCCCTCTAGCAGCAGGAGCCTGGGGGCAAGCTCTGCCAGGACCCTGCCTGCCCCTTTACCCAAGATATTTTGCTGCAGCAGCACCCTGCTGCTCCTGAGAACACGGTGCAGCTTGGGATGCAGGAACAGCATGTGTCCACTCCCACGGGTAAGGCTCTGAAAATCAACAACGAGGGGGACACTGCTCCCTCCCACGTCCCAACAGGGCAAGCACATAAAGGGAGGGGAGGGGAGGAGAGGGGAAGCAGACGAAGAAATAATTCAGAGAGCAGTCTAGCCCCAGTTCTACGCAAAGGGAAAAAGCAGTCATGTGGAGAATTTCTTCGCTTGCAGAAGGCAAATTAATTCCAGAGATGCGAGTAGGATCTGGGGCTGCAAATTGTTATATGCGTGCAGAAATTAGCCAGTGGAGGCCAGGTTTTCCAAGATGTTTAGGCAGCCACAGATGCAGAGAGACATGTAGCCCTGGATCCTTGGAAATATTTAGGCACCGGTTAAATTAAAGGAGCTTAAGTGGGTGTTAGCATCTAATTAATTTGTATGGGTTTGGCCCTTGTGAGTTTTGGAGGGGTTTAAGGCCCTTAAAAGATTCCTCAGGTACCTGCATACCTTTACGGTTTTGTCCTCACATGCCTAACTAAAGATGTGAAACACAATCAACGCTGTTATTTCACTTCCTCTAACCTGTGTCAACAAGCCCTTTCTTGACAATTTAAGCCCAAAAGTTACATGAGCGTAACATAAATTCTGACTGAATTGCTGGTAGGCTGGTCCTTTTAACCTCCAGATTTTAAATTGGTTCTTATATGAGAGTTACTGGCACTAGTCCATACTTTTCCCTTCTGGATCTCATTTCCCTCAGTAATATTCCTTCATCTCTTATTTTTGCCTACAGTATTCAGGTCAGGGCTGGATGATCTTGCTTTATTTTTTTAAATTAACCATTTACTACATTTTTTTTAAAAGCCAACAAACATGCATAAAACACATTCAGACATCTGTGTCTGACAGCAAGAAGCCAGTGCTGCCTTATGGTCACACGTAATTGTCACAGATCTATCTTACAGCACACATCCTAGCATTCAGTGTGTCCTCCAGCATGCATTAGTAGTTCAGCGCCATTTTCTCCTGGCCGTCAGAGCTGCACACAGCAGCATTTCCTAGCTAGTGCTCGTTTCATTTCCAAAATAACTTCAATTCTCCATTCCTCTGTGATTAAATTCAATGATCCACTTTGCCTTTTCTTTTTTAACCGCTGCCAAAATTGGCATATTGACAGCCCTGGAAACTGAAGTCCTCTGTTTAGGGAAGAGCTACAAGCGCAGGCAGTTATCCCAGCCCTGCTCAGCCAGTATACCCCAACCTCCACTGGAGAAAATGCTCTCAGTCTTTTTCTTTACTCAAATCATTCAGGACTGCATTCCCCTGTAAGGCAGACTGCAAGCACAGACTGGTTAATGACGGCTGCAGTGGTATCTATCTGACAGCAACTCAACAGTGACCACCATCTCATTTTGTAGAGGCTGTTGGATCAATGTCAGATGGCAGTATGGTTTTTGTCACAACTGCCTTAAGTTGGATTTGAACCAAGGACCTGGAGATGAAAGGCAGGATTTTAGCCTTGTGAGGCATTAGGTACACCTGTCTTATGGTCTCTGCTTTTCACTACATACTTTTTTAAAACTTCTTTTTTTTTTTTTTTCATTCGTCTTTCAAGCTTTTGTTCATCCTGCTTAAACTGGATCCTTTACAGACCAGAATCCACATGCTCCAGGATCTCTGTTGCCCCTTTGAGTTCTCTCCTCTGTTCTTGATTTCACCACCCTTTCCATTGACAGAAAGAGCTCCATGTCTTTTCTGTCCTCTGTTTACCCTTTCTTAATATAAAAGGTCCCACAATGCTTTTGGTGTTAATGGATACAGTTTCTTGATTCTGAATCTGTTTGACAATGCTAATAAACTTTCTGACCACAGGGAAGGTCAGACCATATTTCTTCTTGTCCTGCTTGAAATATGTGCCATAAAATTAAATTAAATAAATATTGCCTGTGTCAGTAATACATGATTTTAATGGCACACTTAGCTATACTCAAGCATAATTTAACAGCAATGGAAGCACTTATAGCATCCAACCTTACTATGAAATAAATTTGTATCCATCGTAATGGTGTGACATTGAATCCTTAGGCAGAATCCTCCCCCTCTTTATTTTTCTTTAAACTCCCCAAATAACAAGAAACAGCTTCTAAGATGCACTAGCTTTATTATTTTTTTTCTGTATGCACTAAGAACATCAGCAGACAAGACTATTTTGAGCACTCTTTGTCAACACCTCGTCCCAAATTAAGTGAACCGTCGATATTCACATTTTTCGCTACCAGTTAAAACTTCAAGAAAAAATAAATTCAGCAATGTATTTCAATGTATTCAACCCATTAAAACCAATCAGTACTCACTCACTTACCCACCTATAACCTGGCATGTCAAATAAGTGTGTGCGAGTCCCGAACTATTCTGATCACAGTGACCTATTACAAGTCGTTAAAACCAAACACTGTGATAGGATGTCAGAGGACTGTTAGCAATTGAAAAACAAAACCTGTGACGTCTGGCTGAACATGCTGTCCTTCTGGTGGAGATAATTTATGGTTTGTTTTCATTTCTTCACTGAACTGCCATGATCTAACCTTTCTGACCTCTCATTTATGGGATTTGTGGTAGTTCAAATCATCATCTGCATTCATAAATGCTCCCTCAAGTAATGACACAAAGCAATTCAACAGGAATTTATTGAGGAATTTTGATTAAAACAGAGTCCTGAAGATGTGAATGGACTGTCCTCCACAAAGTTTATTTGAGAAGCAAAGTTTCTTGAACCATAAGGCTTCTAATATTTTCCAAAGAATGTGACCACATTAAAAACTTAATTAGTCCCTAAAGCTTAAGAATCATTCACTTACAGACATTATTTTATATTTATGCATAATGCCAGGTTAGCATAAAGTACTTTTGCAGTAATTTTCCGTTAGAATTCTTTTTTTCCCTTCTTTGAGGTTTTCCTTTGAGGTTTGTGTAGAATGTGTGTGGGTACTGCAACTGTTATATCAATCATATTTAATCATTCCTTTTTACAATATTATGCACACGCTGCAAACAAAAGAGCCATTGATATAAAAAAGTAACAATTATCATCTGCAAACTATGACTACTATTATTATTTTACCTGTAGAATACATGAGAAAGGATTTATTCGTAGTTACAGGCTTGCAATAAGATTTGCTTTGTAAGGAGGCAGGCTGTTTCATATCAAAGTTAGGTGGTATTATGGAAGGATACAGAGCAGATTTCAATATTATCTCTTCAAAGATATCAAAATTCTGGACAGGAAATATGTCTTAAAAGATGGTATTTTATATTTTTCATAGATATAATAGAGTGCTGTCCTTGTCTAGCTTTCTTATCTGAGACTTAATGTTTATATCATCTTAAATCATTTACAATCTATTAATATACTGCATTGATCTACCATTCATCTGATTGTTGAGAGGAGGACATTAATGGTTTCCATTAGTCCATTTTCTAATTTCCACTTATTCTGATGATAATAGATCTTTGCCTCATCCATTTGCGAGAAGCAGCCGGTTCCAGGAGAATGGGCTGCATTGCAGATGATGGAGATTTCTAGAAGGAGAAGAAGAGCAAGGAGCAATGACTGTCTCAGGAGCAGGCAGAACAGCAGGTTGTTTTGCAGAATCCAGTCATGAGAAAGAAGACGTGCAGGCAGGCAAGGAGCCCCAAGCTACAGTATATGACTGGAAACCTGAGAACCAACACCAGTCTTGTAAAATCAGAGAGGAGAGGGTGAGGGATGAGGTTTGGTGTCAGGACTCAGTAACATGGCTCCCAGGTGGGAGGCAGCTCGAATCTAGACCACTCCAGCTGGGGAGAGTTATCATACATCTGCCTGAAAACTAAACCCCAAGGAGCATGGCTGTGATTCCTTGTGTGTTGGCACAGTAACACTGAATTTTCACATTTTTTGCAATTCCTGAATAATTTCTGAAGAAGAGGGGTGGGTATGAAGTTGAGTTGAAGTAAATATACAAGGATTATGTTTATTTCATAGTCTGAATGAATAAACCCTACAGGCATTCATGGACAAGCACAGCACCGATACCAAAAAGAAGTCTTCCTTGCTCTTTCTTTGCCCCTCAAACTTGAACTAGGTAACTTGGCTCCTTGGCCAAAAGCACTGCAAAGGCACTAGTTACATGTCACTGTTCAGAAATCTTAATTTCCATTCTGAAGCTCCAACATCCTGAAAAAGCATTATGTTTTGGAGCACAGAGCAGAAACTTTGAAATATCCTGCAAAGGAAAACATCTAGGCAGAAGAGTCATTTTGAAACAATGCAAACATTTCATTCTGGAAAAAAGAGAGCGAGCAGACTGAGCAGCAAAGTCCTCGATTCAGTCATGGCATCCTCTACCTCTCTGCTCTGAGAGAGGAAGCAGCTGCTCAGGAGTCCTCAGAGGCACCGAGGAGCCCCTGAGCAGTGACTTTGGGAGGTCCTGGCTTCACAACAGGCAAGCCATGCAGGAGCCCCAGTGCACAGACTTCCATCTTGCAGCATGGCTGCCAGAAGCCTAAGCGCCCAGACTCCACCTCATCACCTGTTGTCCGGAGCACCTCGCAATATTGACATTTTGTCAGAAGCTTCTTGCAATACAGACATTTTCACAAAAGATGCAGGTATTATTTTGTGATCCACTTAGCTATTTCAAGGGGTGGGGTGAGAGGGGAAGGGGCTTTATGAATTTGTGTCTTCTCTTGTGGTGATGAGCTTTAGTTCATTTTCATGTAACCACCGCAGGTTGAAATAACTGAATTGTATACAGTTCCATGAATTTGCAAAAGGATAAGAGTAATGTAGGCCGGGTGGGGATGAGGCTCCATGGATTTGGCTTCTCCTTATTAATCAAAAATCACTTACTAAGCATGCATAATGCAGAGCCCTGTTGCTACCTAGTAGTGAGTCAGGAATATGCCTATTTTCTACACACTGCTCAGAACAAATATTGCATATTGTAGTGTGAAAAACTAATAGTTATTAAAGCATCAAGCTGTTACATGTAACCAAACCCTTGCATTTTCAAGAGAATCTTTCTTTCAGCTGGAATTTATTGATCTGATCTACTCTATATCTGAAAGACAAATGCCCCCCATGCCACATCTGTTTTCACAACATAAAACCTGTGACAGCAATAAGTAAAGGTGAGTAAAAGAGCTTAGAGGTAATATCAGTGAAGCTATCATTTCTCCTTTAGGAATAGACAGTAAAAAAAGGTCATAAAGTTGTTTTCCTTGGCAAGATTTCAAGTATAAGTCTCTATAATAGGGCTTTGATGGTCATGAGTTGGCAAATCATCCTTTTAAGTCTCATGCTCACAGATATTGCTCAATTTGAACTTGGCCTGACATCATCAGTTTTAAAGTTGGAAACAAAATTCATCATTTTATAAGTTATTGATAGTGAGGAGGAAAGCAAAAGAAACGATCTGATCTTTAAAGAAGATGTTAATCTAGACCACAGAGAGGACATGTACACATGCAAATCTGTGAGATAAAAAGCAAGGGAAGGATGAGGCAGGAATTCTAAAACTTAGAAACTTAACTGTGTTAAATAAAGGATCTGCTGAACATAATCATGCTGAACATTGTTTTGCCAGGATACGTTTTGGAAGAATTATTTTATCCATAGCACTGTGCATAGTGTTTTATCTAACAAGTTTTAAAATTGAATCTAACTTTGAAGTGGGTGAGGGGAAGTCAGATGATCAGTTCCAAGAAAAAGTGGTCATGAACTTGAACAAGTTTTCCACTCCCACCCCCACCCTAAATACTTTAAGAAGTTGTTGACAGATTGTCAGACTCTGAGGACTGCATCTTAGTAAGGAAGCCAGAAGAGAGAGAGTAAGAAATTTGTCTCCTAAGGAAATAAAAAGAAGAAAAGAAAACATTAAATTTCTAGCAACACGCTGCCTTCCAGGGCAGCTGACAGCCTATGGACCACACCTCGTGCAATTTAAAAGCAGAACCGTCTTATGAGTTCAGCCACTGAAGGAACTTAGGAGTGGAACCAAAAGAGCTGGCATGGTGTGAGATGCTAGTGCTGCATTTTATGAGCTGCACAGTAATTTTAAAAGCTTTCTTCAATTTATTTTAGCTTGAGGTATGAACGCCTGGGCTCGCCAGGCAGCGTGAACATTGGAGTACCATGCAAGCATGTAGAGCTGACTGATGTCTTAGGTGGAAGTCCTGTCAAACTGAAAGTGAGAGGTTGGGGTGGGTGCTTCTAAACCAGATATTTAAATCTAATTAATAATTATGTCCTTCACCAAATATTTTTGTGTGGTAGTGACTCAATAATTAAAGAAATGTTCTCTCCTGAATGCTGTAGTTAATGTGTGTTCAAGCAGAAAGAGAATTGTAATTCCAGGCCAAAAGAGGAGAGTGGTGAGAGACCTGGGGACACAGTCTGGAGGTGACCTCTTTCCTGCTGCTGGGGGACACAAAGGAATTTGCTTTTCTTCACCACTGTTAAAAATCTTCAGCCAGCAGAACAAAGTGTAGAAAACCGATGATGTCAATAGTTCTCATTTCATTTAACCTTACTGAAGACTGTAGGATATTTCCCATGGAGTCCTGCCACTTATTTCAGCTCTGAGTTGATTCAAGGTGGAACTACATCCTGTGCTTACCAAACCCGGCCCTGAAGGGAAGTGGTTAAACTCTGCTCTGCCAAGCTGGCAGGAGAGTGTGTAGCTCTGCAGGCAGCTGATCCAATTGAGCTGCTGAAATTGAATAGCACATTCCAGATTAGATTACTGCAGCAGAGTCTCTCTTTGAGCAGGATTTCTGTAGGGGTAGCAGGGAGTGGGTGACTCGTCCAGCCCAGTGACATCACCAAAAAGGATGGAGGAAGAGATGGAGGAGAACGTGGGGTGAGAGGAGGCAGAGGAAGAGGGATGCTGAAGTAGAACAAAGTGACAAGATTTGCACCAGCAAGTGAGATTCTCCAAACAACAACAACTACAGCACCAACAAAACAACAAACAAGCCTCTTAACATCTATGTTGCTTTTAAAGTGCAAGAGGCCGAGGAAGGGACAAATGATAGCAGCTTCCCCTTACAGCCACAGGACACGGTAGAAGGATTAGTTTCTTCCCACTGTACCTCCAAGCGAAAAATTAACCTCACTAGTTCTAAAGAAACATGCCTGCCAGCCATGCTGAGCTGAGTGGTGGGTTTTTTCAAGCAACAGGATGACAATATTAAATTCATTTGTATTCGTATTAGAAGCCACATGCCAGCCTTGGGCAGCCTCACAATGTGGGCTCCAACAGGGCTGCACCACACATCTGGCTTCTGAGATGTCTCATGTTTTGTGGGAGGAGGGGAAGGGACTCCACATCGTGATGCCACAAAACCATCCCAGCACTCAAGCCTTGCCAGAGGTAGGGACATAACTCAGACTCTCCTAATTGCTGCTGCTGGCTGCAGGAGATGCTCTGTGTGCTTTGCCCACCTGGTTGTTCATGGGGAAGTCCCTCCAAGGTGAACAACTGAGCAGAGCCACTGCTGGTAGCTGGGGGCTGAGCTGCTGCGAGCAGCATTGAGAATCCAGCAGGACAAGAGCATGCAGGTATCCTCTGTAAGCAGATCTGAATCCTAACCCTCTCTACGCAGCCTGAAGAGGGGGACATGACTCCTGCATAACCCAGGCTAACACCCTTCTATGATGTGGGGGTTTGGGAAGATGTTAAGAGGAAAGGTCTATGCTCCCACTTCTGAGTAGGTAAATTCAGTTTCTGAAGCAATTGAAAAAGGGACTGGGACCTGTTTGTTTCCCTGCTCATTTTAAAATTCAATCCCAAAGTGAGAAAGGAAAATTCCAGCAGAACAAACTTTTCATCAGAATTAGCACTTCTGATGCCTGCTTTCCTGCAATAGCTCATGACAGAGCTCATTACCAAAGCAAACATGATTTAGGCCTTGAATCATGCTTTCTGGGACCAAGGGGACTCTTTGTTCCATCTCTTTTCTTTATTTATTAATATTCCTTTTCCTTCATTCGTATGTTTATTAGTATTAATTTACTCTAACAATAAATTTTGTCTCTAATATCCTTAGAAAATGTCCCCAACAGTATTTTTCCAGACTCCATATGTCTTAACCTGCCTGCATCTGCCTGAATCCCTAAAAACCTAAAGCTTAAAATGAGAAGACATACCATGCTACACTTGCCATGACTGGACTTTAATTTTGTTTAAATCACATTTAATAAGCTTAGAGGACAGATAGAATGTCTTGTTTATAATATTCAAATTTTAAAATTCAATTTAGAATCAAAAGAGCAAAGACCCAATGAAACACAGCCAATGATGAATCAAGAGGTGTGAAGCAAAGAGGAAAGGTCAGAGAAGAAACAACCTTGGGAATTTTTGACAGGTTACTTGAGGTTGTAAAATATTGCTGGTTAGCTTTGGAGGTGCACCTCTGCAGGGCAAAACTGAAGAACAGAACAAGTAAAGCTCAGGGGGAATCAGAGCAAAGCTGATTTAATGCCATTGGGTTGCCTACAGGCCATCAGGGCTCCCAGGCTGAGTTAGTCTCAGGCTGCCTGTTGTGATCAGCAGAAAAACCTACAAGCCAACCAGTGTTCACAGAGCAGGAGAAGGCTACTCAGGTAAGCCTCAATCTGCCCTTGCAATGGTGTGCTTGTTGTTTATCTACCTATAGCTATTAGGTTGTTCCAATTTAATTTAAACAACAGTGGAGCTCCAGTCGGAGCCATAGATCAATTGCATTGTATTTTTTAGGCTATAGTGGGAGTCAAGATGAACACCCATGATTTCAGTGAGTGGAAGTACACTTACAGCAATGGAAACAAAATTAATTATGTAAACAGATCACTGTTCTGTGCATAGGATTATATGGATTTTATTCCATATAGAGCATCTCTCTATGTGTCAGTTTGTCCTTCCTTCATTGGCGTAATAATATTTGTTCATCTTACTCTGCAGGCAAACAGCAAACCTTAGGGCACATTATTGTTATCCACTATAGTTGAATATAATGTAAGACTCCAAAGTGGATGACGGTAGAAGACCTGTACTAAAACATTTATTTAAAAATCAGGAATAGACAGGGTCTGGTAAATGAAAGGTCATGCACAACATGCAAAGGCTTTTAAAGTACTAGAAGAAAGGGGTTACAGAAGAATAAAGAGATATGCTCGAGATTGGTAAAGCTTCTGAAAAGGAGGTCAGAAAGGTTTAATTTATAGGGTCAGTAACACAGTACTTGAGAGGAACTGGCTTTCATATCAAAGGTACCTGCACTTGTGCCTGTGAGCTGCTTTCTGAAAAGACACTACAAAAAGGAGAACTAGGATGAATTAGTTTAAGTCTTTGTAGCAGTAACCTTGAGGAATGAACTTGTAGAAATATGATGAAATTTCAGCATAATGGGAAACAGCAGTAATGTAGTCAATACAAAGCAGTGCAATAAAAATCCACTTGATGTAGATAGGTGAGGCACAGGAGCTCTTAGGCAGTTTATTTCTCATGGTAAAGAAATGTCACTTAATTGTGCTAAAGGAAGAAATGAAATTGAGAGCATATGCCATGAAAGGGCATGTTGCACAACACAAGAAAAATATCTAGCAATCACATGAGTATGCCCTCTTTCAGTTCACAAACAACATAAAATGGCATATCCACAAATGAAAGTGTGGAAATTACACAAACTGCAGGACTGGAGGAAAAAACCAATCATACCTGTTCTCTGCAATTTTTTATTCAAATTATAGGAAGATGAACATCTTCAAGAATGAAATATTGCACAAAGTAGCTTATGAGAACAAGTTCCTCAAAACACATATACAAACACATATGCACATGGGGAAAATCATCCTTCGCTGAATATATCAAGTCAGTCTTCAAAGTGTGTGGATGTCTCCTGGGGCCTTCCGGTACAGACTGCTGATCGCATGTGATAGCTGGTGAGTTGGCTATTATTCACATGGAGGTTGGTTCAGAATTAGATTAACAATCTCATTTCCCGTGAAATTTGAGGCTGTGTTTTGAGCATTTTCCAAAGACTGAAAGGTACAGCACCTTGTAAATGACTCACATGGGGCTCTATTACCTCTTCTCCTTCCAGATTCACCTTTACTCACACAAGTGTGCTCTGATGGGCTCAGAGCTAGTTCTTGAGATTTTTTAATTTCCCATCAGTGTTTATGGTTATCACGCATGGGAAAGTCTTCATCCTCTTATCCATCATAATTGTGGCAAGCCCACAAGTTCCCATTTGTGCAAGAGTCTGTAAGAGTTCCTTTCAATAAAATCTTCCATGTTAATAGTTACCCCTATATTAGACACAGATTCAAGGCATGCAGCTATGTTTTGTATCTACTAGAAATGCACCGCTACCAAGAAAAAGATACTTTTCTTTCCAGTAATCCCTCAGGGAGCATGGCTTTAAAACTGGAACATAACCCAGACTCCTACACAACAGCAATGCCAGAGCAACACCCAACCAAACCTTGAAGCATGTGCAAAGAAAGGTAAGAAGCTCATGGACTAGTCACACAGAAAGCAAAGGCTGACATACTTTTAATATTGTGAATATTATGCATTTATTATGCAGCAGTTAATAACATAGCAGTATATGGAAAACAACTTGAATGCCAGATGGCAGTGACAACTGCTGCTGATTGAAGGCAAGGGTTTATCTGAATGATGAAACCATTGGGGAACTACTGCAACTGCAATAAAGGGGCATGTCTTTAGGGGCAATCTCCGCCAAGCTCCAGGTCATCCAGATTTTCAGGAAAATAGTCAACTTATCACAAGACCAGCTTGGCTAAATGGGAACACACGTCTGAGCCTCAGCACAAATGGTCTTACATGGGAGGTGGAAATGAGGACAGGCAGCAAAGGAAGATCATAGAAACATTGTCTGTGCATGCAGGGATATTGTTAGGAAAGCCAAAGCTCAGGTAATGTTGCTAAATTGCCAAAGGACACCAAGGGCAATAAGATGAGCTTCTATCTGTGCATATGAATGAAAGAATAAAAAAGGAATATGTCATCATGCAGCTAAATGAGGCAGTTGAATTTGTGACAGTGGATGCATAATAGGCTGAGATACCCTGTATTCTTTGGCTTGGTCTTCATAGAAACAATCTCCCAGGTCTCCCCTGACAGGGGGATAAGTCTCCAAGAAGGAGATGTGCTACAGCAGTGGGCAAGGACTGAATCAGAACTTAATTTGTCTACTGTGGCAAAAGACAATAAAAAATGTTTCTATAAATACATTCACAACAAAAGGAGGGCTAAGGAGAATCTGCATCCTTTATTGGACGTAGGGGGAAACATAGCAACAAGGGATGAGGAGAAGGGTGAGGTACTTAATGCCTTCTTTGCCTCAGTCTTTAATGTTAAGACCAATTGTTCTCTAGGTACCCAGCTCCCTGAGCTGGAAGACAGAGATAGGGAGCAGAATGAAGCCCCTATAATCCCAGGGCAAACAGTTAGCTACCTGCTACACGACTTAGACATAGACAAGTCTATGAGGCTGGATGAGATCCACCCAAGGGTACTGAGGGAGCTGGTGGAAGTGGTCACCAAGCCACTTTCCATCATTTACCAGCAGTCCTGGCTAGCCAGGGAGGTCCCAGTTGACTGAAAGTTAACAGATGCGATGCCCATTTACAAGAAGGGCCAGAAGGAGGATCCAGGGAACTACAGGCCTCTCAGTCTGACCTCTGTGCCTAGGAACGTTATAGAGCAGATCATCCTGAGTGCCATCACATTGTATGTACAGGACAAGCAGGTGATCAGGCCCAGCCAGCATGGGTTTATGAAAGGCAGGTCCTCCTTGGCTACCCTGATTTCCTTCTATGACAAGAAGCTGTGGATGTTGTTTACCTTTGACACCATTTCCCATAGCCTTCTCCTGGAGAAACTGGTTGCTCATGGCTTGGAGGGGCGTATGCGTCGCTGGGTAAAAAAATGGCTGGAGGGCCAGGCCCAGAGAGTGGTAGTGAATGGAGTTAAATCCAGTTGGTGGCTGGTCACAAGTAGTGTTCCCCAGGGCTCAGTACTGGGGCCAGTTCTCTTTAGTATCTTTATCAATGATCTGGGCAAGGGGATCGAGTGCACCCTCAGTAAGTTTGCAGATGACACTGCATTGGGAGGGAGTGTTGATCTGACTGAAGTTAGGAAAGCCTCTTGGGGAGAACAAGTCTTATGAGGAGCAGCTGAGAGAACTGGGGTTCTTTAGTCCGGAAAAAAAGAGGCTGAGGGGAGACCTTATTGCTCTCTACAACAACCTGAAAGGAGGATGTAGTGAGGTGGATATCGGTCTCTTCTCCCAAACAGCAAGAGACAGGACAAGAGGAAATGGCCTCAAATTGGGTCAGGGGAGGTCTAGACTGGATATTAGGAAAAATTTCTTCACCAAAAGGGTTGTCAAGCACTGGAACAGGCTTCTTAGGGAAGTGGTTGAGTCACCATCCCTGGAGGTATTTAAAAGATGTGTAGATGTGGCACTTGGGGACATGGTTTAGTGATGGACTTGACAGTATCAGGTTTACAGTTGCACTTGATGATCTTAAAGGTCTTTTCCAACCTAAAAGATTCTATGATTCTTGAGTAATCTTGGCCCCTGTGGGTCCTGGGACCTGGTAGAAAGCATCTATGGATGCTTGATCTTTGACAGTTTCTGGGAAAATCTCCTGATGACAGGAGAAAGTAAAGTGTTGCAGTCATCTTCAAAAGGGGCAAGAAAGAAAATCCAAAGAACTGCAAGCAAGGTCAAAGGCGGCAATCAAAATGGTAGGGCTGGAGCCCTTGCCCTGCAAGGACAGGCTGCAGGACTAGGGCTGATTGAGTCAGGAGAAGGAACAGCTTTAGAGGCACACAGCAACAGCCCAGGCACCAAAAAGAAGGGACTGAGGAGGTGTAGTCCCGCTGTTTTCTAAGGTGTTCAGGTGGAGGATGAGACACAATGGTCATAAACTGAAATAGAGGAGGCTCTTATCAGATATTAGAAAATACAATAAAACTTCACTGTAAGAATAATTAAGCAGTAGCATAGATTGCCTAGAGAGGCTGTGCCATTTGCATCATTGGAGGTTTTCAAGATGCAACTGGACAAAGTTCTAAGCAACCTTAGCTTCTACTTGGAGCTGGAGGTTGGACTGGAGGCCCTTAAGGTCACTTCCAGCTGGAATGACTGTGGGAGTCTAGAGAAACTTAAGGTTGGGATGAGGTTTGGGCCTAATGGTTTCTGAAGTAAGAATTAAACAAAGTTCTAGTTGCACTATCTGGTGGAGAGCTCTGTGCCCAGCAGTCCCAGACTTCATGTCTTTGGCTTCTTTGCTTTTTTTGGCACCACTCTGTAGGCCTATCTTCTGTCTTCTGCTTACTTTGGCTGTCCAAATGAGATCCAAGGTATTACACAAGTCAATTAGAGTCATAGATAGCTGTACAGGAGACTGAGCAGTGTCAAACTGTTCACATTTAGCAAAATGGCATGCTTGAATTTTGACACTGTGTGAGACTCAGAGTGAGAATCTATACTCTTAATTCAGCAAGAAGGAAAGCACTTCAATTCTAGTACAGAGATTAATTCTGCAATAGTAGGAAGACAAGGATTGGCACATGATGGATTAAAACAGTGGTCCATTTAGACCAATTTCTTCTTTTTGAGGAAGTAATATAGACTTTAGAGGAAGCCAAAAAAAGTCTAACCTAGGTTATATCTGGAGCTATAGCAATAGCTGGAGCTCCCACTAAAGTAAACAGGATGTGTACATAGATGTCTTTCCAGTCAAGTGTCACCTCAGCAGGGAGTTAAGTTATAAGAAGTGCAGTCCACTTCATCAGACCTTGCTACATTTAAATCATTTGAGGCTGGCCTTTAAAACAGGGTTCATAAAATTAAGAAGCTGGGTTCACATGTCACAATAAATAAGAACGTCTTTCAAATTAGATGTGAACCTTCTGGTCCTGACAGCCTTGAGAGAACTTGTGTGATTCCAGTGCTTATGAAGACTCTTCCGTAACTATTTGTGTATCAAATAGAAATACAGCAGCCAGTGCTTAGCTACCCAAGTTTGACATTTTTGCTTTATGCCTCCAATACCTGTGATGACCAGGACTCACCAGCATCTGTAAACCCTTTGCTTTTTCAATATGTGTAGATATTTTCCTGTGAAATCAATCTAACCATTTTAAAATGGTGCTCATTATCATAGCACCTAATCATCCAACAGTTGGAAACCTGAAGCACCCATCCAGAAGCAGGCAGGTGATCTTTTTTACCATTTTTTTTAATTTCTGTTCTCTCCTCTCTAGCTTCTTCCCTGCATTTACAGTGTGGTAGCCATGCAAGCTTAGGTGTGTTGCAGCCAATTTCTTTGTTCATTTATAATTATTTCTTTGCAAGTTTATTTTCATAAAGCCGCTACTCCGTTGCATGCAATTCCTTGGTCTCATATCTTTGCAATTGCCTACCTTACCCCCACTCTCCACCTTCCCCTGCAAAATTCTGCCAATGTAAGTGAGGGTGACTGCAAAGCACTCTTGCTTCGATGTGAGAAATGACAGGCTTTACACTAAGAGTCTCCCTATTTCCTATTAGTTTGATGCAGCTTTTTAGAATTCATTTCTAAAGTTTAAAAAAAAATTGCAGGAAAAAAAAGGGAAGAAGAAAGGTTTCATTTCATTGTGTGTTTCAGTGAAATCTTTAAAACCCTTTGCAGTATTTTATCACATCAGGCTTGTCAAGTCACACTCATTTGAATGAGTGAGATTTGAAAACTTCTGAGTGTTATATTACATTTTCCATTGATATATGCCGTGAATCTTTACGGCTGCATGAAAATGAAGCCAAAAGTAAGAGGAGACAGCTCACTTCAAATGAGTGAGACTGGATAGGTCTGTCATATGTTATTTCAGGTGCTCAGAGGATAGCAATTCTAAGCAGAGATGGGTGATGCAGTTGACAGGTTTGCATGGGTTTAGATAAAGAAGGAAAACTTAATCGTAGAGACAGAAAGAAAAGGGTATGACTCTTCTATTGGAGTCATACCCTTTGAAAACTAACTTGAGCCTCATCCCAAACTCAAAAGAATTAGAAATACCACAGCTGATAGCCCTTCTGGAGGTACTCTTGAGCTCCTGCAATGACATAGCACTCTTCATAGGCGAAAGCAGGCATCGCGCGCCCTGCAAGTCATTCCCTTTGGCTGGAAGGGGGAACCATGACCCCACAGCTACTGTCTACCCTGAGCACTGTCTGCTGTCACAGATGGTCCTAGCAAGAAGATGTCTGTGTGGCAGAGAGATTTAGCACTTTTTGCCTGCGTATTTGTTCAGAAGCCAGCCACAGACGGACCCAGTTCCTGATTTTCAAGAATACTCACTCTCTGTTTGTGCATGCAAAAGTTGACTTTATATTCCTATCTCTGTTTTTTAAAGTTACCGAACAGACTTCTAAAAGTTTCTCAGAGACTTTTCAAATGAGATTTGATTTTCTGTGCAGCTGAGGAGAGAAATGCTAGTGAAAGACATCTTTCAGATTTGCACTGTGCAAGGACATACTTTCTAGTATGTGCCGGCAGGTCAAGGGGTTTTTTTGGCAGAGGGAGCCATGCACCAAACAGCTCATTACCACGCGCACAGGGTGTTCAGTGATGCACATTTCTAGCAGAAAGGCTCATACGAAAGATGCAGAAGGGAAGCACTTGCATTTAATGCTTTGACTCCCGCAGTGAGTGAATTGGGGAAATTCAAGAGTCGACTGCCTAAATGCCAACTGCTTTCTCTGTGCCCTGGGATGAAATCCCAGGTTTCTTGGTCAGGAGCATCCAGCCGCTGCTTTCCACCCCCGCGGGCAGTAGAGGGAGATGTTGGCATGCCTTTTGGTAGCAGGTTTGAGTCGCTGGGCTGGGTTCTTTTTTCACCACTTAATTAATTCAACGTTTGAAATCAAACCACTGTTTAAAATGCACTGGTATTAATACGCAAGGGTAGGCAAGTAACGTGGAGAATTTCCACTAAACTTTCTACACAACCGCAAATTTTGAGTACTTTTGTGGGATGTTTTGGAAACTTGGTGCAGCAGAAATGTTGGCTCTTACAGCAAAAACTTCTCAGGAAAAAGTTCATACACTGAGGTATTTTTTCAGCGTTTCTGAAGCTGAAAACAAATCAAATGTGACGATTTTTAGGAAGACAAAATTGAACCTAGAAATGTGCTTTTGCTGGTTTGCGCATGTGACACACTGTAAACATTTTAAAGGAAGAGAGACATGGGGATACGCATTTTTGAGTGATATTAGCATACATTGGATAAACATATGGGAATACTTTGATGCCATGGTTGTGGTGAGATCAAACTTGATCATTTTTACCTTGAAAAGCAGCAATAATAAGAAAGAAAATAATCTTTGTTCAGTTTGGCATATCCAAGGGGCCGCAGAAGGTATGTCAATTTTGTATTGGCCAAGAATTTTCTCTTTGTGTTTGGATTTCATTAGGAGAGAAAGAAAACCTAGTTTTTTTCATTTACTTTTCTGTTTGGGAAGAATATCTACTAACTTGGGATGCTGGCACTAGAGCAAGCGCTAACTCCTTGTACTTCTCTTCTTTCATGAGCCAAATGAATGTTAGATATGTTTTTAGACATCAGGTAGAAAGAGGTACACAGGGGACCTGGTTCTGTTTTGACTTAAAGCAGGTCTCCACAGGAGGGGTCCACGGACTTGACAGTGAAAGTAAGCCTGAGCAGGACGAGGTGTTCTTGTGGAGTCTCTGCTGCTTCAGAGGGGGAAAAATGCCTTGTGATAGCTCCCCTTTCCCAGTCACTCTGCAGATCTGCTTACCACTTCATTAGGCTCAATTAAGGCAAAACATGGATGCAAATGAGGAAAAAATAAATTGGGCAGTTTTGTCTGGAAATTGTTTTGCTCCTAGATTTCAAAACCGATTTTGAAGGCACATTCCTTAAATTTTGGGCTTTTTAAGTGTAAAAGAGCCAAAAATGTGAGGTATTTCTTCCCACTGAAAGTTATTCAAATGCAAAGTGTAGATATTACCTGAAGATACTTACAGAGACACCACCTAGCTCTGAGGCAAGGGAAACATGTCATTAAACACCCAGCTCCTCAGGGTGGTGGTACTTGAAGCCAAATAAATTGTATCTGTGACTTACTTTTCCGGCATTTACACGCGGGCAGAAAGCTGGCTTCAGTTAAGTTCTCCCTGCTGCTTCTAGCAGGTAGGTCAGGCAGCACAGCACAGCTACACCAGCCCGAAGTCCCTTGGCAGGTGACATCCGTGCCGTTGGGCCATCGTAGCACTGGCACTAAAGGTCCCTATTGCTACCAGCTGATTTGTCAATGGGTGCTGCAGGCAAAGGTCTAACAAGAGGATAAGCGCAGCAAGAATGTCAGGCAAAATCCCCTCCCTCCATCCCCCACCCTGTGTCATGCTGATTGTTGTTTCTGGAAAATTGTGTTTCTATGAACTTTTGAAGCACATGGGTTGTGGTTTTCACATTCTGGTATTTCACTGGTAAGTACAGAAGGTCTAATTGTTTTTCCATTTTGTCAATACAAAGCCACAGCAGCTCATCCAAAATCCGTGGAGTTCCTCTAAACTAAATTGAGGTGCAAACACAAGCTGCGGTAGGCCCTGAATCCCTGAATCCCTACTCAAGAAAAAAATTTTGGTTTTTACTCTGCCATACTACAAAATTCAGTGACAATCTGCTACACACAGTATGCAGAAGGTAGCATGAAGTGACACAAGTACTAATGTCTAAAAGAAATGTAAGGGATACAGCTTTCAGATTTTTTAAAAAAAGTATCTAAAAAGTAGAAGCACTGAGAAAAAAAAAAAAGCCACAGTTGTAATGAGAAAATTCTCTGCATTTCCTAGACCATTTTTTTAGCTGGAAAAGTGTAATCAGATAACACTGGGGTAAACTTAGCATCACATATAACATTAATTTTAATGAAATCTTTTTATTTATTTTCTCTTTCGAATAATAATGTAAAATCAAATTTAAATTGTAAATAGTATCCAGATACTACTAGTTTCCTGGCTCAAATGCTTCAGCACATATGGCAGAAGCATAAGCTTGTGCCAGTCTGCCTACTTTGGGTAATTTTGCATGCAAATAGTTTAGTCCCTATACTGAGGTGCTAGAATGTGTTTAGTACACTTGAAAATATTTGCATTGCAAAAGGAGAGCTAATCTCCTGAGGAAAATCAAATTGATATTTTATATTAAGGGACTCCTTTGGACATTGTATGGCACTGTTATATGGAAAATGATGTTTACAGTACAGCTAGAATTTTTAATTGACCTTCATAAGAGAAGGACCTGCTACTGCTTCGCCAAATTTGTAAGCTATTGGAACAGTCTCTGGTTGTGATTCACCACAATGCTCCTTTGCTGCTCTTGAATCTTTTCTCTGATAATTTCATCACTTTGATAAAGCTATTCCCCATAAACAGGTATAGCAGTGATTGCAATGTTTAATAAGTACTCAGGAGGCAGGTTGGTTGGAAAGAAGAAACAGCACTTATTAACAGCATGAATAATTAGCACAGCTGGGTCTGCTCTAGCTTCTGGAAATGTCCATTTCACATTGGACATGCTTAGAGGCTCAGCTCTTGGCTTCTTCATGGCCTTGCTTCCCATCCATAGCAATGCTAATATATCCTTTCCCATACCAGTAAGCTGATATTCGGACTTACATTTCCAGCCTTCTTCTCTCTCTCTCTATCACACACACACATATCCCTTCTTGTTATTTAAATTAATCTCCAACAACATTCATCTTTGAAACAGCATGTAACTCACTGAGTACAGCATCTAATATGGTGCTGGTTCATTTACTTAGTCTACACTATTTGCATCCTGCCCCTGTTGTATCTGTCTGTCTGTCTCACGACACAGGACCAGCATGCCAATTCAGTTTGATTATGTTAAACTCAGCTGGTATCAGCCGGACACTGTGACAGTGGTGATGTTGGAGTCAGCAGTGACTCAATACTCAGTGCTTCCTCCAACACCAGACTCTCTCATGGCACTGAAGACAGATCTGGATTCCTGCGTATTTCCAGTCCCACAAAATGCATGTTGTTTGTCAAGATGGCTTTTGAAAGGTGGTTTATATTAAAGTGTAGCTGTAAGTTCAGCCACACATTTCTGTAGTTTCAGCACTATGTGTAGGATAGTGGAACATTAAAATATTTTCATATTGTTTTGTGGGGGAGGGAAGTTTAGGAATTATTTCTAGTTAGTTTATGTAATTACATTACTCATGTGGCTATTGTACTTAGAGAAAAGATGATGAAGTTACAAGTAGGCTCTTTTCTTTCTTTTTTTTTTTTTTTTTTTTTCAGTCTGAACACAGATTTTCTTGGCCCTGTTTGCTGATCCACATGCAAATGCAGCTGGCTGTCTCTGCCGCAGGAAAAGCTCATCTAGGGCCTAACCAAATACTGCCTTATACAGCTGCCATAAACACTCAAGAAGAAAGGTGTAAGCACCCTGGGAAATTCCTGAAGCAGTAGCCCTTGATGTGGCAGATAACCTGGGTCAGACTAGAAGGGTAAGGGACTGTGCAATCGGCTGTGCAGAAAGGTAGTGGACTTCAGGTCCTTTTGCAATGGAGCTGTAAGCTGGAGCAGAATTTCCTTGTGGTGATCAAGGCTGTCCTGCCTTATTTTTTTTCTGAGGATGTACTCATAAGGCAACTGACTATTTAAGTCTTAATAATTTTTAAATGGCTACTTTAAATGTCTGTCTAACACCAGGTAAAGTAATTTTCCAGAATGTCCTGTGGGGGCCTGTTGGCTTTCAACACATGGAGAAAGAATTTAATCTGAACACAAAAGTCATATGGATGAACTCTATACTGTGCATTTCAATTATGGCTTTTATTTAATTTGTATTACCAATTACGTTATTGTTTTTTAGTGTATGTTTAATAGATGAAATCACTGCTAAACTGATTCAGAAATTCAGAGATTTCCATTATCTTTATAAGGAACTTCCAAAGGTTTCCTTATTCTGTATCATTCACAATTCAGATTAAATCATCATTCATTACAATGTCAGGACCTTTTAACCATTCAAAACTCTGTGAAATTACTCTACGAAACACCACAGGTATAGAGCTAGTCTCAAATGGAAATTTATGGGTGTTCAGACCTTGAAACGATGTATTTTAAGTAGGTCATCTAATTTACCTCATCTAATTTTCCAAAAAGGCAAACCTTATATACAAAATTACAAATATGATTATTTATGACATATTAACTGTTGCTTTCTAATTTTTTCATTGAATAATACTTAGGTCTTTATTTTGATACCATTTCTGGGAGACTGTCATGCTTATTAAACTCTGATGAGGCAGTCAATTTGTGGGGAAAACTTTCCAGTAACTACCTGATGGTCTTTGGCTATGCGTTGTTAAGGCTTCAGAACACTTTTGCATGACTCTGGGCACACTCAGAGGCCTTTTGCCCTGTATTTGTACACTAGATTGTACACCACTAATTATTTGGTAAGAACCCTGTAGTACTGTGAGAACATTCCTTCAGTTGCTGTCTTGTCCTCAGAGACTTTCTTGCAGGTTGCTGTACCATCAGTGAAATAGCTGCTATCTCACATTACTATTTTTTTAATCCTATTTTCTATTTATGTATTCCTATGTGTTGGTGAGTCTGGGATGGGAGAGGGAGTACGTTTGGTTTTAAACATGCCACATGTACTTGTGTAGTAGAAGAAGCCACTGGGAATTGTAGGGCTCCTTGCCCTCAGGAAGGTTTTGGATTTGGGTTCAATTTCCAGGTACTGACAAAGGAACTAGTTACCAGTGATTCAGTTCAAGGTGTTGATAATTTTTTATGTTGGATTTTGATTTTGGATATTAGAAGAAAAAATATGAATTCTGCATTAACCAGCAAGCACCCCTGTCTCAATGCTGGTAGCACAGCTAACCACATGCTTTGTAGCTCTATTAAACTATCAGTAGGTCTCTAAGTAATATCAACAATTAAATAGCCTCCAGTAGTGTTCTAAACTAAAATAATAGTGACAGCAGCGGAAGCAGTTCAAATAGTCTTAGAGTTATGTGTAAGGCTGACTGCAGACTCAGGCAGGCTCTGCTCACATTTCAATAATTATCCTTCCAACGATAAGGCAAGTGTTTAATATTTCTGATGAAAGCTGAGATTCTAGAGTGCAATTATTCAGCAAGTTAAAAAAAAAAATCTATTTGAGCAGCTGCATAATGATATTATAGGTCTTTGTATGAACACATCTGTTAGCATAGATACTTCCATAGGAACATTACTTCATCATTGGTATATTCAGTCCTATACTAATAACATGATACCTATCTGTACAGCAAGGTGCCAAACCAACCACAAAGACAGTTTGATGAGAAGCAGTGGTTGTTGATTTGTGAGCACTCAAATGCTCCCCCTGATTTGCAGGGGACCAGCTGGTTAGAATCTGAGCTGAATCAAATAATGTGCACTTTGGTGCATGCCATCAGCTGTACTGCCTTTTGTTCTTCCATTATGTTGAACCAAGGGAAGCGTGGTCAAACAGTTTCAATACGGATCTAGGATCTCTTCCTGACCTCACAGTATATTTTTTTGTTGCTGTAACCTGGCTTCTCACTTACATCCCATCTATGAAATGGCCTATGTCCTGTTTTGCAGAGGATTGTGAGACTTGCTTAGTTAATATTGCAAAAGACTTTAAAGATCAAACAATAACAACAGCAAAACAATCCCTGGCTTTTCTGAGGGAAAGATTTTCTGAGATTCTGATCCAAGCCCCATGCCCCAGTTCATCTGCTCTGATTTTCACCCACAACCCTTTATATGGCTTTAGTGCTTCCTGTTGTGAGGGGCAGACCTCCAGAGGTGTTCAGCCAGCTGGAACTGGCTTAGTAACTACCTGATGGTCTTTGGCTATGCATTGTTAAGGCTTCAGAACACTTTTGCGTGACTCTGGGCATACTCAGAGGCCTTTTGCCCTGTATTTGTACACTAGATTGTACACCACTAATTATTTGGTAAGAGCCTGGGGAGCAAAGGTAGAAGTAGGGCCAGCTGAATCCGCAGCTTCAACATTTGCACAAGTACAGTGACATACAGGTTTTACAAGGTCTTTCCCCTTCAAAATATATTATGATCCACCACAAGGTGATGGGAGAAGAAACAAGGTCATTAGAAGAGGTAAGAGTAGTGAAGGATGACTACGGGAAGGGTGGATGAGGAGAGAAAGACTGTGTGACAGTGTATGTGAGCACCTGCTTGTATCTTCCTGACTCTCCCAATTCCCAGTGATTGCTGCATCTTTTAGCAGGGAATACACAGTTCAAAATTAAAATGAGCTAGATTGGTAGTCATACAAAGAAGCAGGTAAGGTGAAGTCTCCTTTTTATTAAGTCACACTTTGGTCCCCTGTCCCTATACATTTCTGATGTCAAATAAGCAATCCTAGATGGCATTGTAGTAATTCCAATTGTTATGGTACAGTCCTACTACTTATGGGAAAGTGCTGTCTGAGAGAGCAGCACCCTCTAAGCATTGAGGCTACTGAAAAACACTGCTTGCGTTCTGCAGCTTTTTGCAGTGCTGTATCACTCAGTATCTGCTGTAGCTCTCAGCTGCCTGGTATGGGGTTCTCTTTCAACGGATGGGCAGTGACAGGTACTGTATGCGGGCCAAGAGGAACTTATTATAAACACAGAAAAATAAGGAAGGTCTGACTTAGTGCGTTTGTGAAACTCCTGTCTGTTAGCAATTCACTTCTTTCAGAAAAACCAGAAATGGGGCCTCTGCTGCCTGAGGGATACTGGCACATCAATCAATCCATTAGGAATCCAATAAAGGAATAACTGAAGAATAAATCATTTCTGAAATCTAACAACAAAATTTTCAAATATATAAATTACCAGAATGAAATGACTCATGAACAATTTGGAGGCTTCAGTGTATGTTCAAATATGGACAGGGGGCAAAAAGGAAAAGAACAGCAAAGTTAACTGTGAAACATTCATCTCTCTTTGATCCTCCAAATCTTTCCCTTACTCTTTCTCTTCCACACCCTATTGTGAGGAAAAAAAAAAAAAAAAAGAAAGAAATAAAAAACAAGAAGAAGAAGAAGAAGAAAAAATCCTGCAGCACATTTCCTTTAGCACAGAGGGTGGGCAAAACAGCTGCTTCCACAGCTGATGCCACCATTAACTCCCTGTGCTTGCTCCACTAACCCGAAAGCACCGGAGTCCCTGAAAGACACAACACACAGCTCTGGAAGCAGAATGCTGGCTGTCCTGGTGCTGCTGCATGCTGCCTCCTCACCAGCAGATGCAATAGGTATATGAAATCAGGCCTTCTGAATAATTCATCCCTTATGTTGGGAAAAAAAATCCAAAGAAATAATACATTTGCTGGTAGATAAGTGCACAGCAGGTCTTTTTAGGGAAGACATTAAATTTAGAGTTCGAGCTTTTTATTTCCATGTACTAATCATTTATCTGAGGGGGGGGCACAAATCTAACAGTGCTGACAACTTCAGTAGGTGTATTTTGTGTGGTGAAAGCCCTGGATGAATACTTTCAATTCATTATTAAAATTATGAATTAGGGTTCTGAATCTTGTGGCATGGTTTTCAACTGGCCTGTGCATCCATAGTCCCCATGATGAGGTTCAGAGAACACCTACCTGAGACTCTACTCTCATAGCAGGATGGGATAGTTCTCATGGACACAATGTACTTAAACTGAATTTGATTGCCTACTACAAAGCAATGAGTTGAACACAAGCCTAAATTTGAGTTTTTCATTGATCTTAGAATATTCTGGAGCCAAGACCTTTGTGGATTGGACTCTAAATTGTTTTAGTGTAACTTAAATACTCTCTAATTTAACCCAGTTAAATTGGCAATAAAAACACCCCCAACTATGTTGAGCTGTCATCCTACTTATGCAAAATAGCTCCAAATTTAATACTAACTATGCTAAGCAATGCCACTGGTGTGAAATTGGTGGTGAATGTGCACAGCTTTTTTTTTTTTTGTAATATATTGTAAGACAGTCTAGCCAAGTTTTTTTAATTACTATTACTACTTTAGCGTCACATAGTTATTTCCATGGAACAAGCACTGGAGGAGAAAGTGATATTCCTGTAACAACTTTGAAGCAAGAAGTCTCTGTGGTTAACCATTTTGGATTCACTCTGTGCTCTGCCAAGATTTAAACAGTACCTCTTTACCACCTTGTAGTTTTGTACCTTCCTTTACAATTTTCCAAAGTAGCACGTTCTTGCATTATTGGTTTCTTTACAATCTGACTTGCAGGTTAACTACAGATCACCTAAGGCTTAGGACAGACGTGGCATTCAGTGAATAAAGAGAGAAGGCAAATAAAGAGAAAATACCTGTCTTCTGTCCCTATCCCTGACAATAGGCCACTGAAGCTTTTAATGGAAATACACTCCATTTATCCATGCCTTACTTGCCCATGTAGGAAAACAGTGCTATGACTCATAAGGGTGTGATCAGATTGAAGAGAGTCATTAAAGGTTAGTGAGAACCTAATTGCTCTATCTGGTTAGCAAGTAGGCAGCATCATGGGCAGCTCTGGGTACAGCACTGGGAGATGGAGGGCTTTGTGGTTCTTGATCAAAAGTGGGATGAATTGAAACCTCAGATCTCAAAAAAATCCTGACATCTGAGCTGGGAAATAATGAAACACACCTTGAGCTTTCAAAGTGGCTGGAAATATTTGAGAGGAAAGATAAGAAGTGTTAAAGGAAACAATCCACACTTAGCAGTATACTGCAATGTGATTGTTAAGTTTCTTGCTTATTCAGGTGTCTCACTGACTTGTTTTGCATAAAGGGGAAATTGATTTTGATGTTCTGTCAAATGAATGTGACCATCCACAAGGCATGTCTTTAGCATCTCTGGTTAAAATATGACTATTCTACGTTCTCCAGAGACTGGGCTGGTGCCCACTGCAGCTACTGTTGGGAGCTGAAAAGTGCACCGTGTCGATAGCATCTGTACCCCGAGGCAGTGGTCCCATTTTTTCTAAGATTCCCATGAAAGAAGGGAATCAAAGGCTGAGATGACTTAGTAAGTGAATTCTGGGCATTAGTGACCAAGGCTGATCGCATTCTGTTATAGCATATTTATAGGCATATCTGGATATTCAGAAAGAACATGAGAAGTGCCAGAGCCTTGGGAGTTCTCAAACACAGAGGGATAGATAAAGAAAGAAAATAAACAGTATTTATTGTTGCATCTCAAATGTCCTCTTTTTATGTTTTCCTGTCTGCCTTCCTCTTATTTTCTCTAGGCAGGTAGTCACATCTTGACCTTTCTCCAAGCTGGAGGCAGGTGCAATTGCTAATGTATAGATATTTTTCCTAGCTCCTCACCAGAAAACTAGCTCTTTTTTAAAAAATTTTTATTTTTTGTTTAAGATAGGTGCTGGTCTGCCTGATAGTTTGAGGACTAAGAATTACAGGAAGCTCTCACAATTCTGCTTTCATCCAAACAGTTTCTGCAGTGTTAGATAACACTGCAAGCCTGGCCAAAAAGATCAAAACCACATTTTGAATACCTGTAGATATGGTAGACTACAAAACCATCACAGTATCTTTCGGACCAGTTCCTTTCACAGGCAGAATATGTGTATTGAGGCCATTGTCAACAGATGTTTGTTCAACCTCTTCTTAAAACACAGTATATTTTACAACTTCTGTATGTACCTTGTTTGGGTCACCTCTCGATATGTAAGAAAGCTTTTCTTGATGTTCCATGTTAATTCTACCCAAAAAAACCCCAAATTTAGTTACCCTGGTAGCCACAGAAATTAGCTGATGACCGCCTCCTTTGTAAAACCATTTATGTACTGGAAAATTGTCATGGTATCTCAGCTTCCTCTCAGGTTTCCAAAATAAATAAAACAAATTTTTTCAACCTTTTCCTTTGCCTCTTATTCCCGTTACCTTTCTTTGGACACCCACCGTATCATCCTGCTTTTCTGACCAACAAATTCTGGCTTCATATAACCACTGCTTTTACCCTTCATTGGGTTCATTTTATATAGAAGTGGCACAATGGAATCAAACAAGATAAATTATTTCAGCATGACCTCAGATAGCAATAAATATAACCAAATATTTATTGTTTTAAATATTAGTACTAGCAGCCCAACATTTAGATTAGGAGTGGCATTTCAAGTGGCAACAAGAAAACTAATTTAATCTTACATTTTTAGTGGACTGTAAGTAAAATATTGGCTAATACAGATACTTTGGATAGCTGCAACAGTGGAACTTCAGGAAAGAAATACCTGGACATCAGTACTTGAAATGAATCTCAAACTCTCTTTCCTAGAGGCAAGGAATATTTTTGAAAATGTTACTTCAGAGAAGGTGAGATTGAATGAGGTTCAGCTACAGATTTTCTCTTTCCTAAAACACTTTATGCTTGTTTATCCAAATGCTAATGTTGGTCCTATGTCACAACCAGAAGGACCATGATATAACTTACAAGTTGTATTAGCACTTCACACTAACTGCAGTGAAAATGTTCAGCCAAAGGCTATCATCCTCTTGCCAAACGTGGATGACCTAATCTGCCTTTGCTCAGTTTAGCTTCCAGTTTCAGACTTCCCAGAATTCATGCAGGAGAAAAATTCCCAATAAGAGGCCATGCTGATGTGCTGTCATGAGGTCTTATGAAAACATGATTCCTAGAAAAGGGCAAATATGTTATTTTGTAGTAACCAACAGATACGAGTGCATTTGTGGTGCTATACCTCCTGCAGTATCCACTCAAGCCGTACTGCTATACTGTTTGTCATGACCAAATACATCATATTTCTGCAGAGCTTGGTGTGTCAGATCAGTGCCTGGCTGCACCATCATGCATTTAATGACTGTGGATTCACACTTCCTATATTGAACATACAGTAGGGATATAGCATGCAGTTTATCTGCTTGTTGTGATTCCTTCTGTATGGAGCATTTACACTTTTTTTTTTTTTTCAGAGGATGTTCTCTTAACTTCCAGCTATGTTTTCATTTTGTAGCAGCTCCTAATTCATACAGCCATATCCCAGTAATGACTTCATTTTCAGGATAGAGTATGTCTGTAGAAATCTTGAGAAGACAAGATAATGCTACTTGCTCTCATTCAGCCATTTTCTTTGTGATAGAGAAAATCTTAGTGACTTACTACAACACAATTACAAGATTGCCATTCAGGGGTGTTTGCCATTTTATAACTGCCATTTTAAAAGGTGTTTAATAATTAGCAACAATAAACCCTAACTGGCATGGAAGCAAGTCTTGCAACAACCACTAGACAGTAGGTTTACTTCTGCAAACCCACACCCCTTCAAGTGAAAATTACTCCAGTGATTATTTTATAATTGCTGCATTTAATATTGTTTACATTGTTTGGATCACTTTCTGACTGATTTTTTAACTGCTGAATTTGTATATAGAACAGCAAACATTACTCTTTTGCCCAATATAGTTAAATTTATAGTGAATTTATTTTAGTTATAAATGGAGGCTGATATAGCTGATATACATTTATCTCCCGCCAAATTCATGCCTTGCAGATATTCTGTATGGATAATTAAAAGCACTGATGAAGGTACTTTCTTCACTGCTCTTGGTCTTTCTGGGTACAGTAGATTCTCTTGTCTCTTCTGCACAGAACAACAGTAAAAATGTAACATATTCTGTTTCAGATGGACACATAAATATTATTGGGATAAATAATCCCCAGTTTAATATCATCAACAGTTAGACCCTTCACTCTGGTATATATTTGGCCCACAAGTCAATGTTTTGGCTATGCCTGAGAATCACAGTTTTCCTTGATATGACAGGCTGTCACAAAGAGGCAACTTTTGTAAAATCTCAACACAGAGGAGTAGAAACATTCTTCATATAAAAGAATGCCTTCATCACTTAGATATCTACTGCAATATAGACATATATTAAAGGATCCGCTGCACCTTTATAAACCATAGTAAGGCTGAAAAAACCAACCTAAGAATTAAACAGATGGAATCAGTTTTATACCAATCTATCTAACAAGTATAAGAAAGATAACTGCACAATTCTCCCTTCATAAGCTATGGATGCAAAGATTTCTATACCTCTGTCACTGAGCAATCAATGGTACAGAATTTCTACTTCTGGTGTTGAATTTTCTAATTGCATTTTTTTAAACCATGCCTTCGCAAGAAGATAATTAGTACTGAATCAACAAATGGTACCCAACGGAGAATGGAGACCCTTGGGAAATGATGTAGCTCTTCATTTATTCACAAAACAAAAACTGTTTGTTGAGTGGATGGAACAAGAGTCTCTAATTTTCTCTTTATTGTTTTTAGTAAGTGGTAAGGTGGAGTATTATTTTCTTCGTAAAGGCCAGTGTAAATTCTTGTTCACCCAAGATTTGGATGAAAAGAAATGTGGTTATAGGAAACCCATCTTTAGCTAATAGAGACAAATTGGTCTGTAGGGCATGAGGCAGAGGGAAGGAAGGGAAATCTTTCTTCCTCCCTCAACCATGCTTTCAAGCTTCTATAACATCTTAATCTTTGTATCTGGAGTTACCACTTAATATGTGTACAGCACTCCAAATTGGAAGGTGTAAAAGACACTGCAATAGATGCACTGTAAACATAAACAAAAAAACTCTACCCTGAAAAGTGTTGCTTGCTGCTCTTTAATGCTTTCTCTTACTGTAGAGCCACAGAGAAATTATCGCTATGTAACAGACATTACAACAGGCACAGTATGCTCTAGAGAGGACAGATTGACAAGTGCTGTATTTTTCCCAGTGGACTGTGATGTCTAAAATTAAGCCTTTTTGGCAATATCTGGGAAGGGGCATTTTGTTTTGGAAGTCAAAGATGCCCTCATGACCAACATAATACAGTAATGCTATGTGCTATAGAGAAGCTGATGTGATACCATTGAACACGGGGATCATCAGGGCAAAGCACACTGGCTTATACCTTTAAACTAAGTATATCTCTTCAAATTTCATGATTTAAGTAAAATAATAATAATCTGGAGAGTTACATTTTAGAGGGAAAAGAACAGTAAAGAGGGGGATGAATCCACCAATTTACACGAAAATTCATGTGATGCCATAAATTTGTATTTAGTAATCTACATTAACAACAAGCTTAATGTTTGATAGGGACCAATCCAGCAGTCTTCCAAGGAGAACATTTAAATAAAGAAGAAGGTATATTTCCATGATACTTAACAGAGCTTTCTATCCTTTGTAGGGGCCTGAGAAACATCTATTAATATCTGTGGAAATAAATCTACTGATAAGGCATAACCTGATTAACAGTCCAGCTATTCTCCTGTGCTTTGTAAAAAACGCCAAAGATCCGTGTTTTTATTTTTTGGTGTGGTTTTTATTTTTTTCTTTTTCCCCTGTCTATAGATTTGGACTTATGACACTGTGGCAAGGTGAAGGTGAGTTCAACAACTAAGTGCTCTTGGCAGCTGTGTTAGGATAATTCATTCCATCATGCAATGCAGTTTCCTGAAATATGTGCCTGTACTGTGAATCATACTACACACATAATTTCTAAAAGAGAGAGAGACCAGTATTCTACCAGAAGTTTTAAAACTTGCTTAATACTTAAAAGTGAGTAAAAGCCTAAAGATAAATACAAACCATCAGGACAGCAAATTCAGTCCTGAGGTAAAAAAATCTAAAGCCACTTTTATTGAGGTAGACTGAAAAGTTTTAAACCAATTTTTGTAGAAGTTTCCATTACAGAAGCTTTAGAAGTCTTCCATCTTTCTGAAGTGCTTCATGAAATATGTTTTGAAAAACATTAAGTTTTAAAATAAGCAGTGATTATCTGCTCTCTTTTTCACTGAGTACAGTCCAAGGGTTGATATTTAAGCAGTCATATTGATTTCAGTTTATTTCTCTGTTTCAATTCTGACAACCCACTCCTCATTTTCCATTTATTTCTAAACTATTTTACCTTGAATAAAGTCTGGAGGACAGCGTGGAGATTTCATTGTCACCATTTTGATATACTCTCCATTATTATTATGAACACCTTGCAGCTTTCCAAAGTGGGCAGTTTTAAAATGTATGAAAATGGAAAAAAAAAAACTAGACCAAAACCAAATGAAAAACATACATACAGCAGCTTCATCCTCTGAAGACTCTGAGTGGGATTCACTATATTGCATTCAGTGAAAACAACAGAAGATAAAAAGGAAAACCTGAGTCTGAAATGTTCAATGTTGCCAAAAAAATGAAAGGTTTGAAGCAATGTGACTTATATGTATGTAGGGATTTTTAAAAGAACACAATTTATTTTAGAAAAAAAAAAGTTTAGTTTGATGTATGATTTATGTTCTGAACAATTCAAATTGGAGAAAAGTAGTAAAAGGTAAATCTTGCTTTCAGACTAAGAAGTTAAAGACTTTTGATCTAGTACCAAGAAGATTAAAGATTTTTGTTCTAGTACGCTGCAGAACAATATAAACAGACCCACATGTGGTCATCTTTCCTGAACCACATCACAGCTTCTGTCATGATTTCTTGCTACCTGTAAGGCAATGAGACCAAAAATGTTTAACTCTGTGAAAACATTATGGACTACAGAATATTTCTTAGCATGAATAAACCAGCCTATCCTGACCAGTACTTTGTCAATACTAAAGATGCAAGACAGCATAGAACATGGCAGAACGTTTTCCATTATTTCCACTGCTTAATAAGCAACTACACCCACAGCTCTCACACATTCACAACTCCCAGATTTGGGCTCACAAAGATCAGTGAAGATCTCATCTTCATAAGAAACACGTCAGCTGCCTCCTTGATGCCTCTGCAGTTCTTATGTATTCCTCTGCTGACCACTGCTCTTCTGTCGCACATTTGTCCATGTAGGTCATTGATATTGCTGTGTTTGTCGTAAAGGCCTTCAGAGTAGAAGTACATAGAAGAAGACTCAATCTTTCTCAAACTTATCACCAAAAGAAATCCCCCCAGTAAAAGAAGAGATCTCTGTACTGCCCACACCATTCTTCCTAGACAGATTATATTTTTGAATTCTTTGATCAAAAGAGAGTGTCAAAGAGAAAGAACATTGTAAAGAGATTGCGAGTTCAATTCAGATTCCTCCCAAAGTATTTGGTGCACATGTACTTTTATATTAAGCAGCAATTTAATGGTGCAGGATTGAAATGTTTGAAGAGGTGGATTCCAAGATTAAATTCTGCCAGCTTGTGGAAATCATGTGTCCTTCTACTGATTTGTAGAAATTTATGCTGGATGAATTTTATATGTTTTTCATCTCGTAATGAATCTCAGAATTTCAAGCTCAGTAAGAACAAATCAGTGTTTCCTCAAGATATGAGTGAATAAAGAAAATATGGATGAATAAAAACAGAGTTTAAAAAACACCTTCATCTAGCAATTTTTATTCTTCCCCACATGGCTTCCCACAAACTCCTTCTTTTCTACACCTTCTTTTACAAGTCACTTTACTCACCCACTCTTCCTCCATTAATACATTGGATGAAATGCACACGCAAACCTTGGCTTCCATGTTAATCAAACCCTGGCCTCATTGTTCTGGATATGATCTTGTACATTTCAGCTGGGATTTGTGAAAAAGCAAAAAGAGCTTTGCCAATTCTGTGTGTGCAATGTACAAATTCTGTGTGTGGAAATGGTAAATATCCTAGGGCCTTTCCCCCACTCTTCTTGTGTCCTTCCATGATAGCAGGCCAGCCCTTCTTTCCTTTGAGGTGCTTCCCTGTGGGATGCAAATGACAGGTCAGTATTCTATACTCAGGTTTGGAATGAGCTTTACCTACAGGTGTTGGAACATCTGGTTTCCCTGATGGCACAGGAGCTAGGTCAGGGAGATTTCAGCCCATGGAATTTCTCCCTTTTCTCTTATGCATCTAGGTGTATTTGCAAATGCCCTACAGAAGGGAGAAACTCCACATACTTCACTTTTCACTGTAGAAATACAGACTTCAAGAGTCAAATTACACCAGTTTTCCATTCTGTGTATCTCTGTGTGAGGTTTGAAACCATATAAAAGCAAAATTGGTACAGCTCTGCTCACTAGTCAGTTCAGGCACAATTTCAGGAAATAAGAGTCAGGGAGGACTTTGCCAGATGATGTCCGCACAGTCAGTGCTGCTATCCTTTGACTTGGCACAGAATCAGAGAAAGCCAGGAGGAGACACATGGGTTACCCCAAGGTAAACTGAGGATTCAACCAGCTCAACCAAAATAATCTCAACCGCAGTCTTCCATCACAATAATCCACTTGGATTTCATTCCCATATTAAGCATTTAAGCATGGGCATTTCCAGTGGCTGCAGCAGATCAAGGTCATTGGGCCCCCGGCTTCCTCCCACAGACACCCAAGGAAGACAGCTCTGGTCCCTTCCCTTGCAGCCAGAGGAGAGCCAGGGATGGGAGGGACACGGGCAAAGACCAACTGCAGGCAGGCGCTGTGCCTACCCTGCTGCTGCCTGCCTGCTCATCCCATCCCTTGGCAGGAAAAAGGGCTTCCAGTGCAATCTACAGCAAGAATCCCACGAATCCACTGGGAGGAGGCCCAAACAAAAAGCAGATTTCCTGTGCTTAAAACTTCCTCAGCAGGAGGTACAGAGGGGTCTGTGAAAACAGTTCATAATGGGGGGTATGCTGAAATGAAATCCAAGTGGATTATGCTGCTTCGGGTGAGAGGAGGTGGACATCTTTATTTTTTTTGCTTGCTTAGGTAGCTGGTGGTATGCCAAATCCAGGGGAGAATAGAGATCTTTTTTACAGACCATTACAATTAAAATGATGAGCATTAATGTGGTTATTGGATTTCTCCATTTTTCATTGGAACTCTCCCTAGTCAAGTTGGGTTTGTATTTTGTGGTTAGGTTTTTTTGGGGAGAAAATAAGTCAAACCCTTCACTTCATTGCCATGCATCCCCAAAGATTTTTAATCTATATATAACAATGCTTAAATCACCATGACATTTACAATAAATATTAAGTCTTTTACTATTTATTTTAAGACTTATTGGTGTGGTTTATTAATAGCATTATTCTCACAGTGCTGCTTAAGAGTTCCCCAGCATCAAAAAACAAACCCAACTTGAATTACACTAGTATCTTCTCCTACTTTCTTTTAGCAAAAATGTATTATACAAAAAATGAATTAATTACTAAATAAATAAATAAATAACCCAACATTTTTATTTTGTGGACTACCTCTGTATTAGAGTTGATTTGGCTTTACTGAACTCAGATATTATTTCAATCTGGATGTTTTCCAATGTATGTTATGTGTTTTTCCCAAAGACAGTCCTCCCCAAAAGAAAATACCTAATAACCTTCCCCTCTTCCCAAAATTTTTTACTGTTTGAGAACTTCTTATTGTTCCATTCTCACTGCTATTTAGAGTAAAAGCTCATTAAAATATTATGAAGCTCGTAGCATAATTACGTGGCAGCACTTGCCAATGAATAACATCTGCAGCAATGTGTATGTGTATTTATATTACAGTAAACTTAAACCCCCTCATTTATTTTTTCTGCATTGCCTCTCTTTTAAATTCTTTGTCCCAAGTAAAGCATGAGGCAAATGTATAAACCGCACAGGCTACAGTGCAGCCATTGTCATTGAGTGCCGTGCCAAATATAATTTCATCATTAGACCAAGGTTCATGCCAGGGTAAACTACTCTGTGTTAGATGTCTGCAAAATCTTATTTGCTCTTTTTATTATATTATTATTTTAAACTTATCTGTGCTGAGATTTGGTTCTCTCTGTGTGTCTGGTTTTGGTGCTTGCTGTCTGTGCATGTTATGTCCTAGGCCGAACTGAATTTGGAAAACCAGCAGAGAGACTATCCAACACTTACTGCCTTCTCCCAGTCTGTCTCTTACAGTAAAACATAACTGGAGTCCTTTTGTAATGAAAATTTTGTCAATAACGAGAGACAGTGTAGTCCCCAAGTATTTGGGTAAGCACACTGTGTCATTTCTGTTTGACTACTTTTATTTGTGGAACTGGGTTAACTGTAACATGATCACACAAAAAGAGAAGGAGAGAAAGCTGTTCTCCTATTAAAAAATAAAGAAAAAGGCTTGTAATATAAGAGAGAGAATTACCACAATCTGTGGCAGAGACAATAGAGCATACGAACTCTTCTGAGCAAAGCACATTGACCTAGCCAGCCTATATAACACTGCATGTGTGCAGCCTTTGAAAATTACGAATTTTAAAAAAGCCAGTATAGAGACATAACAAAAATGCTTAGGGAAATGGGCTGCGACTGGAATTTTTGTGGTACTGAGGTCTTTTCAGGACTGTGTTCCTCCCTCCCTCCCTGACACCACCCAAGAGCTGCAGCTCTGACTGTTTGCCAAGTATCTGACACACACCTACCCCTCATTTAAAGCTGTCAATTGTTCTCATGCTTATAAATAAAATGTCTCCAAAAGAATTTAGATCCTAAACCAACTGATAACAGAGCTTAAAAAGGCTGTGACTGTAGTGTGTGCCTTTCATTCTCCCATGTTAATCTTTCTATTGTTGAAAATATTGTCCTTCGGGAATGTTCTTGGAGCCTGCACTGTTCTCAGTTTTTTCCTCCTTTCTCTGCCAGTTTTTTCTAGATCGAAACCATTTTGCTAGACAATTACAACCATATGCATTAAAAATATATATATTTTCTTAAATCAACTATGAAAGACTTCAGAAATACAGGTAGCCTTTACGAAGGTTTGTGTGTCCTCAGGAAACATGGCTTAAAAGCTTTATTAAGCAGGGAGAAAAGACATGGCAGCAGCATGCCCTTATTATATATGTTTAGAAGTACTGAACCTTGCAGCTCTGACCTAAGCGTTTTGGTATTTTTCAGCCAAGCCCATATCAGACTGTGCATTGCAGAAGTCCCATCACCCAGTTTTCTCAAAAATCATCACTGCTGTTCTCTGTTTGAATCTCATCTGGACCGTGTCTTACAGCCCTAGGTGACCCTATTTCCTTCTCTTATTACTAATACGCTTCTCCCCACAAGCACTTAGAATATGATCCTGTTCAGAGTGAAAAAATGGGCTCTCTTTTGGTCCAGATGTAGAAGCTTTGCAGGCAAAAAGTAATAAAAAGACATGGAAAATTAATCTCACATAACTGTACACAGAAACAAAAAAGCATAACTATTTGTGGGCCTTTGAGAATAAGCTGATGAAGGCATCAAACTTTAATTCTGTTCCCTGCTACCCTAATCATCTCCAAGTTTTCTAGGGCATGAGAGCTGAATTTGGAGCTGGTGAATGGAGTGGGAAAGCTATTTTGTATGTAAAGAGAACTGCCTTTCCTTAGCAGTGCTCCACTACAGAAGTGAAAATGCTATCTTTCCCTCTTTGTAACCACCCAATAGACATACTGTCCTTACGAAATAGGGAAGTAAGGAACATAACATAAGCACCAGCAGAAATCTGAGGCTTGTTCATGGTACAAAGCAGAATCCACTGTCTCAGGTTGGTTCGAATAATATCCTAATGTTTAATACTAATTTGACAAATTTAAATATCTGAATGTTCCTGATGACCTTTTATATTGCAACTTTTAAAGCCTGCCCAAAGAGAGATTAAAAGACTTTGTGGTGCTTAAAATAAGAAAGACAAATCTAAATAGAAGAGTAAACAACATAAAGACCATTGGCAACTTATGTTAGGGCAATAAAGGGTTAATCAAGAGCAAAATAAATTAGTCTTCCATTCCTTCCTCCTCCACGCTTCTAAAATGGATAAAGGTAAAAAAGGATGTGTGTTGGGTAAAAATGAATTCTGTCTATCCCTTTTTTTTCCTGTTTGTTTTTTTTTCTTTCTTGCATTCAGCACCCTGGAGCCAGCACCCTAGATGTGCCAGAACCCTGTACCTGTGCCAACTTGGAAGCAATTCTAGTGGAAAAGCCTGGTTAGGTTCTTCCACACACCTCATTTTCATAACAAATGAAAATGAGGTGAAAAGCCAACAGACCTCCACCACATTGTCCAGGATTTAAAAAAGCAGAGATCTACCTCTTATCTGCTAGTCCAGGACAGCAAAATGGGAGCACTCACAAATTAAATCTACAACTAGAACCAGGAAAAAAAATTGCAAGAGGTTTGATAGTCCACATGATTTTACTGCTCAGATCTTTCTGCTGGGATGTAACCCAAGCAATTAAAGAAAGCTACATGCTAAAAAATTACTTAAGCAGTATTCCTTGAGCTTTTGGTCTTGCAAATGGACCCTTCTGCAAAGCAAGATGGATGCCCTTAGAATTTTTATCAAGATATGGACCCAAACCTTTGTAGAGTTGGGAATCCATGGACTTGGCTCCAGTAAAAAGACATAGGACAAATAAAGTAAAAGGAAATCAGGAAATGGAGACAGCAGCTGCGAAATTTACCATGCAAAGTAAAAACTATTTCCCAATAAACCCTGTGAGACACCAGAGTGGTATTTCATGTCTGTATATCAAAGCTAGTGATGTCTGTTCTTTCCTTGTATTAATACACTGGGTTACAGGATGTGAAGAAAAACATAGAGTCTGTACTTTAAGACTTATTTCCATGAGCCAAAAGCAAAGAATGAATTTGTGTTAGTTATATGAAGGCAGCCATGCCCTGCTCATATATCCCCGTGCGTTTGGGACTTCAGAGTTGAGTCACAGTCAGTCACGAATATGATACACTCTGCTACATGCAGAGGAGAGAGGAAAATACTCCTCCTTTAGAATAATCAAAAAGTGTGTGGAGAAATTACTTCTATGAGAATCAAAACTGGCCACCAGAATAATGGATGGCAAGTATTCCAATTATCTCTAGGATCATGTATTTAGAAACAAAATGCATATGTTTATTTTTCCCCCTTTGGTCCCCTTTTTTGATGAAGCAGTTGGGACAGAGATGACTAGTGCATACTCCAACATCAACTGCAGACAGCAATCCTGCTAATTCAATTGTGTATGTCATAAGAACAGTTACTGAAGAGCCCAGAAATTCACAGCATCCCCTGCCATTAACATAAAATGACTGGTGAGATTTTATCTTCCCCTAATAAATTTCAGTTAAAGCTTGATTTTAATTAGAAAACCCAGGAGAATTAGGTCCAATTCATTCTTGTTTTTCATGTGGTTGAACTGCTCACAATCCAAGAAGGGAATAAGCCTGAGCAAAGGACTACACAATAAAAACGTGTGCAGTTGACTCTCGATTATCCATGGTTGGATTATCTGGACTAGTCACTGCCTAGTGCCACAGAATAATAAACAGGGTACACAATTCTCCTGGACTCTGCTCTTCATGTTACTTCTTACTTAGTCATTGTCCTGGGCAGAAATCAGCTTAAAAGCTTTTTTTCCTAACATCGGTGTACCAAAACTGTATTTGTAGCTTAACTTAAAATTGCTCTGTATTAATTATGCCTTTGTATTTATACAATCTGTTCCGTTTCATCCCCATCCATATTCTCCAGGACGACTGAGTTCCACTGTTACTTTAATTAGTCTAACTCTGGTTTAAAGTCTGCTAGCAAACTAGCAACTAGAAGTTATAAGAATCTCCTTCTCAGTCCCAGTTACTGTCTAGTTTAGTTTTTCTGAAAGTTGACTGGAGCATTCTGCACCATTTAGAAAACGGAGAGGTGGGCTGAATTTGGTATGTTGCTGGTGTAGGATTACCATGCATTACGAACCCTGTTCTTGTCAGTCCGCCTGAATCAAGACTAAATCCACTCAGGTCAAAGAAGGTAAAGGAACGTAGGCAAGAGAAACAGGACCTCTGTGTATAATTTGTTCTCTCCCACATCAAAAACAGGCCACAGTGAGTCAGTTCCCCATTGTTGCAAGAAAATGGTGTGAAAATGAATAATGTCGATGTGATGCACAGCACAATCACATCACATCTGCTGAGAAAAACAGAAAAGAGAAAGTGGTAGCCAGCTGCCACTGCCAGAGAGAGTCATTCCAAGGGCCACACATCTGGGTCCTGCAGCTGCCAAACTCATAGTGACTGACGGCTTCCAATCCTGGAGTAATCAGAGGTGAAGTAACAGAGGCAGCACCATGCCAGTACAATCAGCAATATGGAAAAGGTACAGGTATTATTCTTCACTAAGGACTCTTCTTCATTGTGTCTGTTTTCTCAGCACTCGTAAGATGCAAACCTGTTTACTAACACATGTATATCTAAACATCTAGAACTGAGAATGATGAAGAATCATCTATTTGTCAGCATTCGGCCCCCCATTTTTCAGGAGCCGTTTTCTAAAATAACATACCTGCCATTAGCACAACAACATCATTGTATGATTATGCTTTCCAGTTAGAAGAAAATATGAATCCTCAATTATCTGTTTGACTGGCATAGCTCCATTTTTAGAGCTGGTCTGAACACGTTCTTTTCCTCTCCTTCTGCTAATTTTCTTATGCCCTGAAAAACACTAACAAACCCTCACATATTTCCAATTAAAAATCAACATTTTTCAGCAGAATTAATGACCTAAAATGTAAGTAAAATTTAAAAATTAGTAGAAAGTGCTTTTTCTCAAAATTCTGTTTAATCAAAAACTAAAGCAAAAGAAACAAAAAAAGCTTTTTTAAAAACTATTCAGTTGTTAGTGTACTCTGAGTAACTTCTGATTTATACTGCTATGAAAACTGAATCAGATCATCAGAATGATCTTGCATCTATTTCCAATGTATACTCATACTGCAATTTCAAGGGAATTAGAGACATGACGTGAGATTTTTGAGCTTTTCCTTTCTTGTCCAAATCGCAGCAGTTACCTACAGTTATACATTCACCACAACTGGTGATTATAAACATATTTTGATTAAAGATTATGTGCTTCTGCAAACTAGATATGCACTCTCAAACAACTATGTTTTTCTTTCCCAAAGGGATAAGAAATAGACAAGTGTTCTCAGTGTTACTGAAACACATTTGTACCAGTGCATTGTCAGAGTGCACAGAGTCAGAGAAAGTTATATGCGCTATTTTAAATGAGGGTACAGCTTTCAGTAATATCCTGAACAATCAGAAATCTCATCAAGGAATCAGTAGCAAAATACACTAGTATTGTGAGGTGGATGAAGGTAATCATGAATTCTATCTTTGAACATATCTAGCCATTAGTAATTCCCAAACTTTGTTTAACTGGTTTGATATTTCTCTCAGTGATGTCAGCAATTGCAAGATCCTACACTAAGGATTACAGTTGTTGCAGTTCTTGTATTCTTTGCAATGTTACTATTTTATTCTATTATGTCTACCATGCCCTTACATGTGCAGTGAATAAAATTGAGCATTCTGAGTATACTTTACAGACTACGTACAGTGGCAAGTGTACAGAAGCAGGGGTGCAAAATGAAGATGGTGACATTAACTAGGAAGCTGTACAAAGTACTGGTATGTCTTAACAAGAGCTCTGTACTGAATCAGTAGCAGAGCAATGAAAAAAATACTGGGTAAAGACACAGAATTAAGGAAATTTAGAAGCTAATGCAAGTAGAAATTTAGAAACGTTTTCAGGCTGGTTTATACTCTTGCGCAGTTTGCATTTTATCTCAGTTCATTTTATTTCACTGGACTGTCTGATTCCAATTATTCAAGAGGGTAGTAATCATTAATCAGTTTTATCCTCACCACACGCACTTGAGGTAGGAAAGTGTTATACTGATTTAAAGACAAAGATGTGTAAACTAAGTGACATACCTCAGATCAGCCAGCATCTGTGGCACAAGATGAGATTTTTATCATGTCTTCAGAGTCTTAGTTCAATAATTTGGCTAGACCAAAGACTAATTTTTAGTATTTAAGAGAGTTTTTGGGTGGGTGGGTGGTTTTTTTAGTTATTTTGTTTTGTTTCGTTGTTTTTTGTTTTAAATATAGCCACATTCAGGTTGTTGATTCATAGCATTATGATGAATTGGTGGAGAGAATGAAAACTTGTCCAGCTTGTCCATGGAAGGGATTTTCTGTGATATATCTGGTTCAGAATCTCATGTAAATCCTGGGATGCACAATGCCTACATTTATTCCAATGTAACTAGAGGAGGACTTAGAATGGAGGAGCATCTCAAAAATTGTGTAATGAAAAGCATGGTAGAAATAACATGAGGTATTACAGAAAAGTTGACACCATGTGCTGCTGGACTACTTTTACTTTGGACTGAGAAGCCTAAATGAAAGATGGGCCTGGGGCAGATGAGGTCAAACAAGAACAAGGTATATGAGCTTCTTTAGGTATAGCTGCTAGCACTGGGTTATCTTGCTTCCATCAGTGGAATATACATAAGGAATTGCTTGGGCCAATGCCCTTGCCCATGACAGGCAGTGATTTTTCTACTGACCACCGGGCCTCAAGCAAGGTCAGGAGTGTGAAACACATAGCTAAGACCCTTATTGATTTCTAAACCATGAATTCTTGTAAAGAGACATCTTCAATTCCAGGACCAAGTATGCTAAGAGTCAAGACCAGTACTGTCCCAGGGATATCACTTTTCAGTTCTCTGTGTTCATACTTTAAGTCATAGCTACTAATCATGCCAATCTAATACTAGTCATGCTAATCATGCTTCCTTTACCTCCTACCAGACATTTATTTTTCCTATGTAAAAGATATGACACTATCAAAAGTTAAAAAAACCAAGGAAGTCAATATTTAGGATCTCCAGTAGTTTTTCCTTTTTGGTCCAAAACAACAAAAGACACCCTGTAGGGGATCAGTCACAATATTTTTTTTACACTGCCGTAGACCAGGATGAAGGAAGTATCTTTGCTAGGGATAGTTTTGGTCCTGTCTTCATCCATGAGAATACATAGAGTCGGCAGCCAGTCAGGATCAAAACTGTGTTAACTGCAGTAGCCTGACACCAAATACTCTCAGCTGCCTTTCCCAACATCACATGAAGCAAAATGTACCTAATTAGCCTCCATGTTTTCCTGTCTGCTTCAAAGGCCACCTGCTTGACATATCTGATTAACAACACTTCTCCCCTTACCAATATTATGTTCTTTCCTTCTACTTCTTCCTTCTGATATTTGTTCGTGTCAGTGTCCCTACTACTGCAGACAAATTAGAAAAATATTTTGAAGGGATGATCACCAAAGAAGAAAGTTATAAACCCATATGGTCATTTCACCATCACCTGGTTTTGGTTATGATCTCCTGCATATGAAGGCCATCTCCTCTCTTCACAGATGGTGAAGCAGCTCTCATAGTACATGTGTATCAGAGCAGAATTTGGCTCAGTGAGTTTAACAAGAAGGTTGTAATCTGTCTATTTGGGTTTCATTTATTACATGGTGGAGTTTACCACTTTACCCCATAAATTACATCTTAAATTGTGTTTACGGTTGGAAGAATGACTGTAAAAATAGTGTGTATGCAACAGAACTGCTTCATGTTTGCACTGAGTTACATATGCCTTGTTTTCTGAACATAAAGAGACCTTCTTTCCTCTTTATTTCACAGAAACTGATCCAGCTAGGGGACAATAAGCTTGTTTCTTTCATGATTCATTCATTATCAACACAATTGTTAATTACGTGTTTACAGTTGCAGATCTTTATTTAATACAGAAAAAGGAATTAAAATATTCAAAAAATATCCAGCTTATACTTCAAATTCTCTTTCACATACAGAGACTTCTTTTTTCAAGTTGCATGCTTTATCATTTGCTACAAATCACATACACATTAAATAGTAAAATTTTGCCTTATGGTCAATGACAAAACTGCGGATGCAGCTGATTTCAGACACAGGATAAATCTAATTTAGAAATGGGAGAGAGACAGTTTTCACCATATTTCTTTTCAGAGCAAACTCTGTTTTCTTGAAGAATTTGGTGAGGACAGTTTAGGATGTTTTTGTTATTTTTTTAAGTCGCTTGGACAAACAACTGTGCTCATGGTGAACAAAGAGGACGTCTGCATAGTTCAATACATGTATTACATTAATCCATTTCTAGACACCCGTTTTTTTTTCTTGTTAGCTATCAATGCCTTCAAACAGCAATACTTAAAACAAAAATGTGCTACAGAAAGTCAATGACTCTGTAGTAACAATACTCCAAAAAGTTGTTGTGCAAAATTCATATCCTATTTCTTTGACAAGCAACGGAGTTCAGACTGGCTGGCAAGGACATCTAATCTGAAACAGATTTCCTTGCTGTTCAACACTCGTAGTAGAATGAGCTCGCATGAAAAATCTAATACTGCTTGATTACTCATTAGTTCCAGCAACCTGCTTTCCTTTTCATTTCTGTCCCTAGTCGCCTTCCTTTCCATCATGTCATTACTCCCTGTAGCAAGCTTTGCTGCTTGGAACACAGCATGACATACCAGAACAACCAGGACTATAGCTTAAACCTACCACCAATGCTAGCCAAGTAACAGTCTTTGTTATAAAGCTTGCACAAGGTTCTGAGTATCATTCATATTTTAGACAATCAGCACTCATTACATTGTTGGTTTGCATTTTCTCAAAGCTCACTTTAAAATTAGGAAAAATTTATTCCTCTTGGATTTGTATTATCCCAGCCCTGCCTCTAAAGGCAGTTTCAGGGCTCAGGAAGGCATTTGCTGTTTGAAGCATGTGCATTAAACCTCATAAAATGCTGAAAAGGAAAGCACAAAACAAACCAAAAACTTAGTAACTTGAAGTCTGTACAGAACAATCCTTCTCATGCAATGCTTCCAGCATTTTTTATTTTATCATTTGTCCAAAAAAAGAGCATGAGCTTTTCAATGTTAATTACTAAGTGCCTAGAAAATGTATTTTTCATTGTTTAAAGGGAGAATCTTCCACAATCAGCATTTTTTTCTGGACATTTCCTGGGTCTTAAAAGCCTCTAGCATATGGTGCAGGGGGTGTGATTTCTGGTTTGATTAGGTAAGGCTTTACCTTTCAGCAAAACTGTTTAGGTGTGTATTATTACATTTACCTTGAGGCACATAAATATCACACCCAGTTCCTTTGCAACTTGAGCCTTAACTGAAAAATAAAGCACCCTTCAAGGGGGAAAAGGGCTGGATGTTTACCTGAAAGTAATATCTTCAGGGAACTCCGCATATAAGTAACTTTCCATTCTTAAGGCAAGTACCGTCTCACTTTGACTTTGTGCATAAAAACACTCTTGAATCAAAGTAGTCATTAAATTTGGGGCTTTTTTCATCTTAAATTGATTGCAAATTGAGCACGATAGGCTCAATTTAAGTGGGCTCCTTAACTGTAGCTCCTGCAAATGTACTTGTGAAGTGTTTTGGTCAACCAGCTCCCATGACACACGTTTAACACCAGCACTTCTGCAAACATTTGGTCTTGAATACAGTATTTAGTCAGGTCTAATGGTAAAGGCTGTAGTTTCTGTTCGCCAGTTGGAGGGACTTTCACCTTACAAGCAGAAAAAGTGGCAGCCCCCCCCCCAGCTACCTCTCCAAGGAGAAGAAAGATGAAAACCCACTGAGAAGTGAGTCAATAAAGCAGTCCAGCGAGTTTTTTATACCTGAAATATTTTTCCTGCATGTTTTTAAACAGGAAAGAGTTTTATATTTGCCTATATACAAGAACGCCAGATTGAAAAATACTTGATTTCCTTCCCAACAAGAGGAAGATATAAGCCAGATTTATTAACTGCCAAGTAGACTTTATGTTCACTTTTCTTGTCACATTCCAACCAAGTAATCGGGTGTATGAAGATTAGATATAACTAGGAACGTCATCAAAAACAACTGAAAATACCTGCATTTGCGTTTTCTTCAAATATTTTCATGTACAGGACTGGTTTAATGAGCATTAACTAAAAATCTGCTAAGAAGGAGGGTAAAAGTGAGGTCTCTGAACCACAGATTATGTTTAGCAATTCCATTTACAAATTTGCTCATTCTTCCATCAGCATTACAGAAATACTCTTTTTTTTCTTTTTTTTTCTTTTTTTTTTTCACTAATTTAGTCGTCTGGGTAGTTAAGTAAGCAACCTGATTTAAGTTTCTATGAGCATCTAAAATTTATGATGAAATACATGAATACTCCATGCACTTAGAACAATTCTTAGAGGCTAACTGTAAGGATCCCCAATTATAAACATTTGACCTTAGTTTCTATGGGACAGGTTTAAGCACAACATCAGTAACATGTTCTTAAAATATCTTAAATATCTACTAAATAAACAGCCACTGAATCTATTTAGTAGTTTTTTTTAGCAGTCTTAAAACTTGTTAACCTTCACAACATGTCACTATTAAGAAAACCCCTAAACATTATTTAGAAGACAGGAACTATGAATGACTATCCATAGAAAGGTATAATAATTTTTTGAGAGCCTGAATGTGAGAAAAGTAGCAACATGAAAGAAAATAACAGCACTGTCAGCCTCAGGACAAATAAGCTAAGCTCCTCTATGACTGAAAATCATGACAATAGCTTAATTATCTGAAAATAAAATAGCACATTTATGTGGTAGTTTATATATGTTTAAATAACATTTTGTAAATGTCTATATTTTCGTTAGTTTATATCAGACTTTTATATTTAAGTCATGCTTTCTCTTTTTATTTAGGAGGTCTGAAAAAGAATTTTAGCAAAAGTCAAAACACGGCTATTCATTTTTCTTCTTTGATTTTAATACTACATAAAAATCACCAAATGAAAGACTGTTCTAGTACTATTCAGTCTTATGACTTCACTACATTTTTATGGTTTTAAAACTGGAACTCCTGAAAACAATTATCTTCACTTTTATTTTTACTAACTAATGTTTGTACAGTGTATTACAGTGACCTACTCCATATATCTATGTCAGAAATGTATTTCTAATACAAGATTCTATGGGAAAGGAAGGGGGAAGGGAGGTTGGGTTCGGATTTTATTATTTTTATTTTAATGAGAAGGATTGTTCCTCTTAGGAAGGACAATTGTGGTTTGAAGCCTGGTTTTATAATAACTGCTTTCCCACAGAAATCATTTAAAAATAATGACTCTTGATTATTTAGGTTGAGCTCGAGTAATTTTTAAATGAATTCTGAGCACTGTCGTAGTTCAGGGGTTTGGCATATAAAACCTGGTCCAAGAATGCCTTTTTAAATCCTTGTGAAATTCCCATCCAGATTTGTCAGACACTGTAATGCACATTTACACTTTACCAATATTGCCTAACATTAATTCTTTAATTTTTCTGGTGTATGCTTCCAGACTAATTCATGTGCATCTGAATAACAGAAAAAGAGCTGTAGTGATGAATCTGCCTTGGTGCCATTTTCACAATCCCTTCTGTAACAGCACCAGTTGATTTTCATTTCTGCTTCGGTTCACAAAAGAAGGATAAAAAGAAGAAGCTGTGAAAGCTGTATTTGTGCTTGTGTTTCACAAGTAACACATACTGCTCCATGTCAATTGCTTCAACATCCCACCAAATCTTTCTGCAGGCTGTTTTTCTACCCAGTAATATTTCTGAAAGTCAAGTGATAGTGCCAGCTGATCCTGGTCATTCTCTAGCACGTGTAAAGATTATCCAAGTTTGTCAAATCTACTAATATCTCACCTTTGACTGGTGTTCTCCCCTCACTTCTGTTCCAGGTGGAGGCTTACTGTTGATAAAATCCATGTCATACAAACTTTCTCTGGTTGCATCATTGCACACTGGACAACTTATTTTATTAAGGGTTGCTTACCTCTGGGTACTAAATTCTATTGGCTGTGACAGCAAATTTTATATATACATATTTTGAATGTTCTTCTGATGGCAGCTTATTTGCTAACGTGATGTTCAATAAGAAGGGTTATTGGTTTAATACATTGTGGATAAGTATCACACGCAATCATCAGTTTATTTCAAGCTGACTGTAGACCTATCTATCTACTGTGCTCCTACATCAAGCAATTCTTTTTATTTTGGGCTCCTTTAAGTACTTGAGATCCACTGAACATGCAACAAAATAGCAAAATTTAGTCAGCATGCATGCACAAGTTTCCTTTCTTTTTTTTTTTTTTAATTAAGCACTCAGACTTACTTCAAAAGTAGCACAAATATGCAAGTCAACTTTATGATTAATAGCTTCAGACTCAAATGCTTTTATTTTTGGTCTTCATGGAGAATCTACTATTTCCACTGAGATTTTTTCAACAACTTCAGCTGTATTTAAAGTTAATGAGCTTTTTCAATTAAAGCTTCAGATATTTAGCCTTTGGATAACATTTAGATGAACCAGGGTGTATCTAATTATGTTGGGTGAATTCTTAAGAGGCTCTGCATATACTTCATTCATAACAAGCACATTTTATGTTGCGGGCACGTACTGGACTTCATTCTAGACTGAATGCAAATCACCTTTGTGAAAACAGCATTACCAATAGGTGTGAGAGTTCGAGGAATGACTGCACTAGCAAATGCCCTTGTGAGTATGTACAACATCAACCATTCTGAGTGGCAGAGAAATGAGTACTGCCATTAGGGTAAAATCTAAACAAGGCTGGGTAAAAATATAAGAGCATTGTCTAGACTGAGCGAAACATGTCAGAACAGAATATCGAAAACTTGCTGCTTGCTTATAGAAATCAACACAGGGATTAAACTAAAAGAACCACCACTTTAACATGAGAAAAAGAGGGAAAAAAAAGATTGTGTGGTTTTCAAATTGTGTACTTTGGTCTGTATGTACATGGGGAGGAAACACTGCTTTACACACCGACTTCCCTGGGAGCTGATGTCTTCTGCTTTCCTGTGGGGGGTCCTTTGTTTCTAATCACTCTACCAGACTCCTGAGACGCAGAATTCACCACAAGAGATAGCCTGGCTGGCCTAGAAAAACTGGGACATCAGATTAAGTTGTTCACCTGCATTCACAGGAAACATTTGCAATTGTGTCATGTGTGTCTTGCAAAACCTTGGGAACACCACTTACACTCTCCTGTTCTTGAGACACCACCTGTAAATTGAGGATGACATTATATACCTATCTAAAAGAAGTAATTGTGAGGATATTTGCTGGACCAAAGGGCTGGCCATAAGGAAGAAGTGAGATAAATACCTATGTAGGTAAATAACAAATAGTATTAAACTACAAAGTTCTTCTCCAGACTGGGATTTTAAGCATTTTAAACCTAAATACCTGATGAGCACCAGCGCGTGTATTCAGCTCCTTAAAAATATGAAGCAGAAAGACTTTGGAAGGTAAAATCTAAGTTCAGGTTTCAGTTACTTCCTAATGTAGGGCTGTCCAATTGTGCAATGTAGAAACATCTTCAAAGAACATCTTAACAAAAACTCAGCTCCTTTCTATAAGTCTGCATTTTAAATTCACAAATACACGTCTCTCAGAACCCTTAGGGTTTTTTTGATGTTACACACACACATTTTCTCAACTCTGTTCAGTGTCTGTTTCCAGGTTGGTTAGCCAGGCTTAAAATGTGCCATAGTGGATTCAAGGTAATCTCTCACTTCACTTGGCCAGTCAAAATTGTTAATGGGGCAGCCTCTCAGTACGGAAAGGAGACTGACTTGCAATTGCCTAACCTTCAGATGTAAGATTTTAATTCTGCCTTCCCAATCCAGTTGCTCGTTTTCAGAAAAGTTGATGAAGACTTAATAGCCTTGATACTTCTCTCAAATTTTCTGAAATTGACCACTGGCTGCAAAACTGTTAGATGTGATGGCACAGACAGACCAACAAGCAGAACAGCGTGATAGTGTAAGGATTTTTTTCTCAAGCACTCCCAGTAAACAGAATCTAAAGGCAGGGAAACAATTTTAAAGGTTATAATTGAAGAACTGACTGAAAGAACTACCACTGAAGTACATGGCCTCATTTCTCTCCTCCACCCCATCCTGCCTCAAGCAAAATACTAACAAGGAACTGCAACAGAGTACAGTTCTTAAGTCAACACTTGTACTGCAGCTTTCTGATACTATATTGCAGTAAATGATAATAAAAGAAATTGCTCTCTTTGTGACTGAAGCCTCAGTCTAAACCAGAACAGAACAAAGCTGACAGCTATTTCTTCAAGATTATTCTGAGAATATATCTGATCCAAAAGAAAACGTCACCTTTCTCCCCAGCAAATGTAGTATTAAAGGGGAAAAGTGGCAACATTCCAACCAGAACTTGCCAAAACTGTGAATCTAAAGGTATTTGCCTTAGTTAGAAAAATATCCACCATGTTCTCAGCACTGAAGTATAAAATGGCTGATTTCCTTCCATCCAATTTTCCTGTGTTTTTTATTAAAAACAATATAGCAAAAAACCTTATAGAGGCCACAAAAATGCAACTTCATATTATTTTTGTTTTGAGAATTTTCTCTGCGTAGCATAATCCAATTACAACCTCACACTTCATTGAAACCTTCTTGCTTTTTATCTTCAGATTAACAAGCCAATGCAATTACAGCTGACTTTTCATTTACCAGGTAACAAAGGCCCTTGGCAGACATGGCCATCAGAGAGTCATCTTCAGGGACAACCTGATGCATAGGCAATGTGTGCATCAGGCAAACCACCACCTGTCCAGTTAAGAATCAAGATGCAGCCCAGAGTCCACACCAGGTGCTAGACTGGCCTTAGCTGTAGGGAGGAAATTCCTCACACTACTTTTGAGAAGCCACAGCCTTTATTTGTATCTTCAGTCATAATCACTGATTTGGCTTTTTGACATGCTTTGTGTGACTTGATTGCTTTTAGTAGCTACTTGGCTTTGACTGACTGATACATGCACTGGAAACAGAAATACCTTAAAACAGCAAGCACAGTTGGAGCTACAACAAATTGGAAAAGGTGCTTTAAGAACTTACCAAGATACCTTTGTCGCTCATTTTTGGGCTCCTGTCCCAATGACTTCAGCTTGAAAGCATTAAAATGAGTTCCTTATACATGCTTTGCAGGTGAGGGGTTTTTTTGAGCTTTAATTTGCTGTTTGATTCGCCCCGGGATTTTCAGGTGTTGCATGAGGGAGTAAAGAACAGAAAGTACCTCAGTTCTTGGTTGTCAGCCATTGGATGATGGCCACAGCATTATTAAACCATCCAAGCATGCTGGGTCTCAACCACAAAATTTAATTTTCCCTACTGCAGGGACTAATCAACTACCAGAGGCACCAAGTCCTGAGGAGACTGGTTTTATCTATATTTTTTTTTCTTTCAAAGACTGAAGCACAGTTAATTTTACAGTTTTGTCTATCCTCAGGCTTACAAACAATGACAGCAATGCAGCTTGATGAGAAACAGATAAAAAGTGGAATTTATGCTTACACTATGACATAAATTAAAGAAAGATGAAAGGTTTAAATAATTAACAGCACCTCCATAAGTCAGATAGAAAGACCCCAGATTCCCTTAAGTGAAAGAAAAAAAAAGACTGAAAGGGAAGTAAAGCATGCTAAATGGTATCAGCAGCTACCTCTTGCTTTGTGTGAAACGGAGAAAGAAAGTTGGTTCTTATGGCAATTGCCTGTTTCCACAAAACCACCTCCGCTGACAAACTAATTCACATTTCTGAGTCTTCACAAGAGATTTACAGTACATACACATTTGTATCTCAAATTTAGTATTCAGAAGAACTATTTATCATGCACTCACTGCATAATAATCCTTTAGCTTCTTAAGCAGTTGCTAGCATACTGTTTTTTTCAGAAACTCCATGTGTATGTTCTCCATCCTAGAAATATGACTAGGCAATTGAACCATTTATGTTTCATTTACCGCGAAGTATAGGGTTTCATGCTAAGAGGGGAAAGCTGGGAGAGAAGTAAAGAGAGCAAGGAAAGAAATACTGCAGCTCAGCACCACTGCAATATTCATCTATATTGTTTTTAATCATAGAAACTGTTTCTTGGAGTTCTTCCAGGAAAGACTGGGGGGCAGAGGGGGAACTTCACAATGAAATAATGATACCTTAAAATGCACCAGTACTGGAGATAAAGGCTGTACTATGCACATGTTAAATTTATCAGAAAAAGATGGTTGCAAGCAGCCGTTCACATGACTAAGACAGAATTCTTTCAAAATGACGGCTGTTCAGGCTTTATAGGAAACATGAACTTAAAAGAAATTTGGAAATAGAAGAAAGTTCCAACCAAAGAAAACAATTATAAATATTCTTAATTGCCTGGAAATAATTTGTCATACAAAATTTGACTGAGATACATTTATACAAAAGCTTCAGATGCGTTGATGTTGTAATGCCTTTTAGGAGCCCAGCATATTTTTGCACAGAGTGTTCCAATAACACATTAAAGAAAAGGATATGACTTTCGCTTTTATCTCCTACCTCCCTTCCTCACTCCATTCTCTCCTCCACTTTTTTCTCTTCACTTTTCCTTTTTTTTCTTTTTCTTTTTGCAGGGCAGGGGGGAGCATAAAATAACTGGAAGACTCAGTAACTGCTACTCAGTGTATTTTATTATTTCAGGAATTCATTCCAAGCTGGGCTGCAATTACATTTAAAACTGGAGAATAATGGGCTATTGACATGTATATGGTTTTAGAAATATAAGGCCTCATTTTCTCAGCTGGAATTTCCCCACAATGTGCATTTGCATTACATTAGAGATGCTCTTTTTAAAAAGAGCATAGCCTGCATTCAGACATTTTGACATTATCTGGGTCAGAGGCAACATTTAAAAGCAATAGCCGTACTTCTACTGTGAATCTCTTACATGCACACACAATGCATTAGTGAAAATGAGGGAAACACTGAGATGTTCTCCATATTAAGCCATAGTTTATGACATACCTGCCTGCACCAGACATTAATCTGCAGGAGATAGATTGTCATGGTCATGGTCCCCTGCCCCTCTCCAACTGCATATACATTACCTAAATTGAAATCTGCACTTCTTCACGCCCTGTGCAGTTTGATGTGACCAGAAATGGTAGGATTCATAAACTAATAGTTTTCATGGTGCATATAATCATCTCCGTTTTCCATTTATTTACCTATGCATATAGCAGCTGCAAGTTTTTCCTTCTGGCTTAACAATGAGGACTTTATTCTCCCTTAGCTTAGCTGAGGTCTAACTAGCTTGTCAGGCTCAAAATTGCATGGCACTGGTTAGGTATGTAAGCAACTCAGTACCTTTCTTGTTCCCAGAAGTGCCTAAGACATAATGAAAAAGGAATGCAGAAGTTTTTCACCTGTTATAATTGTTTTATAAAGCCCTGTACAACGAATTCTTTGTCATTTTCAAGAATGGGTCATTTGTGAATGGTAATGCTTACACAAGTGTGTTTTATGAATAGAAAGATCTGTGTAATTGGCGTGATATTGCAAATGAAACCCTATGGAGGTTGCACAAGATGTATTTAACTTTCTAATTCAACACTTGCAAGATTTTCAGATATCAGATTTTTAATTTATCCTTCATCGACATACTCCATTCTAAATGGAAAGGGCTCCAAATTAGTACCATCCCACTGTAATTACAGAGAAATGAAAGCCAGTGTAAAGTATGGGTTTTTCTTGCTTCCTCTTTTCATGTCTCATTTCTAACATTTCTCCCCTCTCCCACTTCCTACCACCATCAAAAATTTCCCTCTTTCAATGTGTTCTATATTAATGCCCTTCCCCTCCTCCCTTTTCACAAATCTGACATTACTATTGTTGCGACCTTGGCTCTGGACTTTTTTTAACCCTGCCCAATCCCTCACACACAATGCATCTCTCCTGGCACTTGTTCTGCTGTCTGCAGTTGTTTCTTTCAAAGCCTCTCCTCTCTTCCTGTTTTCCTGTTCATTCTGCTCTAACTCCTTCCAACCAGTAGACCCCATTTTCCAGTCCCTTTCCCTCTCTCTCTACCTTTACTTTTAAATGAACCCTGGATTTGCTTCAATAAACCAGCCCTTCTTGGTGACCTGTCCCCACTTCTCCTCCTCCAGCTGTCAGAAAGATATTTCTTTTGCATTCCTATGCTTGAATTTCCAGCTTTAGCTTCTCTAGAACTATTGAGCCAACAACCATCACAGAAGTAGTTGTTTAGTAGAACCACAAAATGTGTCCAATAACAGATGTCTGTCCCTTGGCTCTTGGAAAAAGAAAACCCCAAAATCAGCAGACTCACAAAGAACCGCTTAAGATCCTGTAAGGAGGACATCCCAGAAGACTGAAGCTTGTCATTCTTCCAATTAGGTAAGGGGGGTAGGTAGGACCTGAAGAAAGGAGAATTTGGGATGTCTTTCGCCCTGCCTAAATGCTAGGATCTATCATTCTTCTTCCAATCTCTACTCCAAAGTTTCACCATGGAATATGGATAAATCCTAGCAATGTTCTAGGCAAAGGTATGTGCTTTCCCTCTTCTGATGGAAGGATTTGTTGTCTCCTAGTGCAGTAGACAGGGAAGAGTTACTTACATACAGGTTTGGGTTCACTGCCTCACCAAAACATGAGAGACTGTATCACAGTTTTCTTCCCTCAAAGCAGAACAACTCTCACAGGTCTCTCTCTCCAAGGTGGAGAAGGTGTTGGGAAGTGGGAACAGATAGGGTGGTACTATCTTTCCACAGCAAATAGGCAGTTCCTGTTCTTTTCTTCCCCAAAATACAACCTAGCTGGCTGGCAACTTGTTACCTAATGCATTTTCTTCCCGTACTGTCTCCCGTCAGACAAGATAATGTGGTTTCACTTCACTCCACCATAAAATATCAACACTCATGATGCTAGGTAACCCCAGACAGGACAAGCTCCTGCTCTTATTTTGATTCTTTACTCTTGCACACGAAGTTAATACCTATCACCCCACCCAGGCCTGGGAGAAAATGCTCATGTGATTCTGTTAGCAATACTAGTCACCCCAGTGCCTTTGAGACGCAAATGAATACCTTTAAGAAAGTTCTTGAGATTTTAAACATGATTTTACAGTTTTAGCACACAGCAATGAGTGTTCTGAACAGCAAATCTAATTAAAAATACTATTGTGAGAGACAAAAAGAGGTAAAGATGGAAAAATGCAAGGAAGTGTGCATTAGTTGCTAAAAAGTAGCAGGGAATGGAACAGGAAGTGACAGAGGGGGGATTAAGCAGAGACAAGTTTTAGAAATTATACTGCCCTATCATTTCAGTAAAAATCTTTGTTCATTTTGAGAAAGAAACAATTTTGTTTTATCATTATTCTTGAATCTGTCTAAAACCAAAACGAAGTAGAAAGATCTGCCCATAAAAGTGTGTATAACACAACTGGAGGGAAATTCTTCTACAGCCGTTTAATGTATTGTGTAAAGAGATACTCTCTGGCATTCCCGGGATGAAGAGACACCCCAAACATACAACCAGGTTTTAATTTGGTGATAAGCAGCAATAGCAGATGACTCTGGCAGCAGTATAAGAAATGAATAAATATTTCAACAGTTTTGTAGAGTAAGCAATTTTGCTTAATCAAACAACAAGACTATTTTAGAAATGAGTATGACCTGACAAAGCAGAACATGAGTTCTTTGGCACATGTACTATCTGATGTAGCAGCAAAGAAGTCCTGATCATGACTAAGTAATACACAACAGAGGATCTGTGAGGACAAAACAGTGACCATGTTGAGAACCAAGTATGACAGTGCTGCATTCCACTTAGGGGGCATGCAGGGCATGCTGGCATTAATCACCAGTCTGCTGTCTACTTTGAGCTTGAATCAGTGCTGCAGGAACTCTGGGCACCTTTCCTTCATGTGACTTCGTTTCAGGAACAGGTTTTAATCTATTTAGCACATGACCAACTATTTCTCTTTCATCTGATAATGTATTCCTGATGATCAGCAATTTTCCAAGTCCCTTCTACCCTACGATCCTGCAGAAAGTTCACCAGGGATTTGGCATCAGGACTTACACTGGCTTGGCTTGATTTCGCTTTTCCCTTGGCCCCTTCACTGCCTTATCTACACAGCCACTGGGAGGTTTTCTATTGAAACATCAGTTATTCATTCTTTTAAAAATAGAAGGTATTTGCTATATGTGGAGATTAAAATTATATTATCATTCTTCTTTAGGCAGGTTTCTAAAGTAAAACTCCTGGTAGTATGGTTTAGGGTATAATAAATCAAAACCACAAATACTACAGTAAGTAAAATTTAGGAAAAATATTCTGACTATAATTAAGTGCTACTAGCACTAACACTTGGGTCTGGTTACAATAGAATTTGAAAATAGAAATTGCCATTTCTCCAAATGCAAATGTTTCTGAGACAGGAATAATTTTTGTAATTTTTGACAGAACCATTTTCTGTAGAAAGAGACAATTTAACAAAACAAAAAACTTTTCCACAAGAATGCACCTGTCTGAATGGAACTGCAAATACGGGATGGTGTTTGTTCTTGAAATAACAAGGAAGCGTAACTCAAATACACCTAATGAGAAAGAAGAGTTGGATGGGCTGGTCATTTCCCTGACAAAGGGAGCTATGGGACTTCAAACCATGTCCACCTCATAAACAGCCCAGATACATGTCTGGATCACAAGTAGTGGACAATTTCCAGAACAGTTCTACTGGGACATGAAGTCTGGAAAATGGTGAGGGAATCAACAGATAAATTTAGTTGCTGGGAAAGAGGCAAGGAAATTAGTTTATTCTTTTAAATTATCATATTTCAAAGATATTGTTGATTGAGTAATAAATCAATGTGTCATTTGATAAGTCTAAAAATATACATATATTAACACGGAAAAATTACCTACTACCAATACATCAATTTTGTTCCTATTGAAATAACTGACAGAACTCCAATATGCACAAACTTTATTCTAACATTTTGCCAAGCAATTCCCCATCAAAATTAATACAAAAAGCACATTCTATTGCATTAGTATAAACTGTAACCACAAATTGGAAGATACATATCTATATTCTTAAAGGTCCCTTCCAACCTAGATGATTCTATGATTCTATACCTATACGCATGTATATGTGCGCACACACACATGCACACAGGAGTACAACTTGTGCTTTGGAAAATGTCCTACAGCTTTTAGTCTTTGCATATGATTCCACAACAAGAGCAGCTCCTGGAATTGCAAGGAGTAACAGGTTACAGTGTATTGAAGGCAAGAGTCACACTCTTAAGTCATACTTGTAAAACTTCCTATGCACACAGTTGTGAAATCATCTTTAATCACCTTTTCTCTTCTTTACAATGAGTGGCAATGAAAATACCTTTTATATCACATTATTTATATGCTGTTTCTCATAGAAACCTGCAAAAATCCTTGAGCTTTATAAACGTTAACCATATAGGGAGCAGAAAACTTAGGAGCCTAGTAATAAAATAATTAGCACTGGTAGCCTTAATTGCTGAAATTATTCCCCAGTGGTGGCTTGCAAGTAGTAACTGCTAATACTTTTAAAAAGCAAAATGTGAAAGTAATTCTACTGATGTGTTCGAATAATTAGGTAACTGTGAAACTCTATGAGTGCAAGAGTATGCGGCAAATAAGTGTTCAGACAAGTTCACCTAAAATTCCTGTTTTAAGAAATACTGTGTATTACCTTACACCCCTGCTGGTGTATGGTAATTTGATTTTCACCCATCTGCTCCCACACCAGTTTAATCACTGCAACAACAAAAAGGCACAAAGAGGAATCCTAAATACCCATAATTGCATCTCAATGCACCTTTATAAAGTGGTGAGATCTCTTTGGGGAAATTGCAGATTTGGACCTGATCATAAAAGAGCAGACAGCATATCAGTAACACTACTGTGGAGTCATAAGATTAATCTCTATACTTAAAAGTGTTGGGCTGATATATTAAACGAGACCAAATATGAGTAGTATAAACTATTATCTCACAATAAACATGATGTGTCCTTCATTAACAGTAAAACAGTTAGTCCAATATAATAGTCTATGTCAATTCAGTCAGAAACTGGTAGAATATAGAGTAGATGTTCCAGTCTTCTCCATGTTCCTGAACCAGCTTCCTACAGAGTACTTCCCTTAGCTGAGAACATTTTAAAATAGTATCTCCAAGAGAAGATTGTATCTATCAGACTTTTGTAAACACCATACACTACATCTTCTTTAAATTTTGCTACAGATGAGGGATAGAACCAGCTGGGTACATGAAAGCAGGTCTGTAGTTTATAAAAAAAACAAAAGGGAAAAAAGAAAAAAAAAGAAAAAAGCCTACAGCTTAATCTATAGCTCATAGTTTAAGTACCAACAGCAAAAGGGTCTCCAGCCAAAGCTGATGATTTGGGCCCAGAGTGAGGTTTCAGCTGATCATCAAGTTTGAGCCAGTGATCTGGAATGAGAGCTGATCCAGGCTGGAGCACCAAGCTTAGAACAGGCTGATAACCCATATCAGGAACTGGATCAGATGGAGGATGCCAGGCTACAGTTAACAGAGAGAGGTCAGAAACAGGTCTGATTCAAGTGTGGGTTTGTTAGATACAGATTCATGGTTAAGTTTGAGACCAGATGAAGCGATAAGAGGGGATTTTGGATACGAAACTAAGAATCAGTACTAGATTTGCCCTGTCACGAAGGATTTAGCATCCGGAGTTCACTTGCTCTGGTAGCACAAGAACACTTGTAACAGTAGCACAAGCAGTGTTACTGATCTGGCAGGAGCTAGGCTAGGGTTAGTCTGGTACCTGGAGGATGTCCCTGGCTGGATTTTACAGGCACTATCAAAAAGGCTATTGCTATACCTTCGGCACTCCCAATGCTTTTGACTGCAGAGTCTGCATGCAGAAAATGTGAAGTTACTGCAGATCAGTCTCTGTGCGTCAAAAGACTCTGGTCACTGGTCTTAAACTGACACGTAGGCCATGCTTACCTTAACCCTGTAAAGATTAATTTCAATTTTTAACTTACTCTTTTTAAAATTGAAGGAAGTTGACTTGAAAGATTAGAAATGTTAGATATGCCAGGCAACCAAATAGCCAAAATAGAAAAATTCACAACTACTGCTGCTTTTATTATTGCTTTTCATCTGGGTGCATTAACTATTCTACTTGCCTAACAGTAGAGATACAGTATGTATCTTGGGCAATAACCATCTAGGTGTTATCTATGAACACTGTGAAAGCAGAAAATCCACAGAAGCAGAATGTCCTTTGAGCCTTTCTCCACGAGACCCTGGCAATTCTGTATCTCATCCTTTACCTTCCATGATGTACCTCAGATAAATTGCCATCTCTGTGCCTCCTGAAGAACACATCTTTGCAAAGCTTCATTTTTTTTATCCTCTTCTGCCTCACATTTCATTATTTTTCAAAAAAGCAACATATTTGTGATGTGCCATGAAGCTCTGATTACATCCAATTTCCATTTCCCCAATTTTCACAGGTAAATAAATATACTGTTTAAATTAGGGCACCATTTTTTGAGGGCATGGAAAGGGAAGGTGGGGTCAGGGAAAAAAGTGCCAAAAGCTGTTTTTCTGTTGAGCAAACGTGGGAAACCAGCATTTGCTTCAGGGCAGAATTTGTTTCAAAAGAAGAACACGGTGTTTGTCGTCAAAGATTGGGGGATTTGCAACCCTAACCACATCTTCAAAGTTTTATGGAGTCTGACAATAAGAAAAAGAAGTATGGATAGCTAGAAACAGGGAAAGTCCTTACAACCATACAACCAGTAAGTGTGAGTAAAATGCAGGAAACACAAAGCAGGCAGAAAACGACAGAACAGATTCCACTGAGGAGTACACAGCTCCGCTCTCTCTACAGAGCTGCAGCCACATGGGATGAGACAGAGAGGGATAACATGCTGAGCTAGGGTAATGGCATCTCAGCAAGACAGGTATTTTTATTTCTGAAATAGTTATAAGCTGTTAGTTTACCTATTTGGGCAGTAAGAGCTATGGAGGGACTTCATGAAGGGCACCAGAGACTAGATTAATGCCACCCTGAAATCACCAGAAGTTTTCTTTATTCTTATTTTCCACCAGACCAAAATTTCACTCTGGTGTAATGAAAAAGTCCTCTTCCAGTCTAGCATCTATGATTTTTTTCTATTCCAGTTAGGGTTTTGGAACAATTCTTCCTTTGTGTTTTGGCTAGAAATTACTTTTCATTTGCCAGCTTCATTGCAACTATTGCAACAGTAGCTCTATACCTTTGCTGCTGCTGTATTGGGGGACCTTTTCCTCTATCAGAGCTTTTTCCTGGACTCACATAATGGCTATCTCTCATCCAGGCATCTAGAACAATGTTTCTCTAGTGGACCGTTTTCTTAACAATTGGGAGCTCCTTGTCAAGCACTCTGTGCGTCTATCTTGCCTCTGATGGGAACGTAAGTAGAAGATAAGTTTTCACCCATCCCAGCCCTGTCAGATGGAGCTGGCTCCAGACTATATAACTTCACTATGTAATTTAGCTTTTAGCAATAATTTAAATTTGGATGAAGTTCATATTTTTCATGAGTTATTAGCTAACTTCAAAAGCAATAGCTTCATAGCCCCATCAAGACATAAGGACTGCTACACAATTACAGAAGCAATCACAGAGGAAACAAGGTATTTAACAACCGGCATCTCTTATATTTTTTTTTTACACCACTTTTCTTCAGTGAGGCTAGTTCTTGACACCAAGTGAGTAATTCACAGCCAATATATCCTTAGGAACAAATAGTCCTCCTTTTCTATATGCAGGGTAGCTTATGGAAGGGGTTAACAGTAAACAGCACAGAATAGTTCCGTTAGGGAATGACTGTAAACACTAAGGACTTCTTCCATTTCTTTCCCTCCTGTAGTTACTGTGTTTTTCAAGTGAGTGGTTTGGCAACCCTGAAACTTTCGCCTTTATTTCTAGGTATAAATCAGAGAACTGTCCCCTAATGTTGACAGTTGCTATATAAAATCTGATTCTTTCAAGTTTTTAAGTGGTCCAGTGTATGAGATTTAAGAAATTGCAGAACACATAAATCTAAGGCTTTTATATTCAAGTCAATGACTTGCTTTTAACATAATGCAGACAGGATACTGAGGTGCCAAGGTTGAGGTTGAAGGTAACAGAGCTATAGTAAAAATTATTGCCATTTTTCCCTTCAGCTTCTTCAGCCTGCCTGAGACAGTAATGCAGACACATATACAAGTAGTGTGACAGAAACACCTTTATAAACCTAATTAAAAGATCAGAAATCATTCAGACATAAATGCCATTTGTGCATGGATTTGCAAATGGAATATCAGGGATCTGATGCAGTTTTATTAAAGAAGCCACAGAATTTGCCTGTTGCAGAGGACAGATACTGCTCCATGTTTGAGGCTAACAAAGGATTAGGGGTCAACATGGACTTTCAGTGAGTTGTCTCCCCACTGATACTAATTTCCCATATGGGAACCCGCCGGACTGGGAGAAAGGCATACCTCCTTTCAGGTAGACTGTGCCCCTAAAATGTTAGTGTGACAAGAGAGATTAAGAGAGCTGCAGGCTAGGATAATACATCTGTGCAAATAAACGGGAGTTTACTTCCAACAATGACAGTAGAGTTTGCTGGGGATGTAATTCCTCATAGGCAGCAAGCATTTTATTGCTAATATCTCTCTTTTCATTGCACCTGAACTTCTGACTATCTGTTAACAGTTGGATATTCATTACATAAATATGAATGGTGGCTCTGTTCTCTGTATTTCACTTTTTTTTTTATTGACTGAAGTCTGGCAACAGAGTCTTGGATCAATCTAAAAACACTTCAGTGGCTTTTGGGAATTTTTGGTTTTTTTAATGTAACAGAAAAGTGATTTCACAACCAATACACTTGCAGTAATAATAGCCAAACAAAAAAGTATCTCATTGCCTGAGGACAATGTGGAAATATGGAAACCTTGCTGGAATAATCCATCCATGCAAATGAACAGGAATTTGTGTGTGTTCTTTCCTCAATGTCTGCTGGATTTCATTCATAGAAGTCAATATGACTACCACCCTGAGCCTGGAGCCACCAGTGTCCAGTCAGGGCCCTCCTCACCTCCTGATGATGGTCCTGGGCCAAACCCTGATGGGACCTGAGCTGGAGGTGGGCAACAGGCCCTATATCAAGAATTGCCCCACAGCTAGGCACCATTAGCCCTGTCCCCACAACCACTCCAGGGGCTGCACCCACAGCTGTATCCCATGGAACTCATCTGCCAGGGGCTTTGCCCAAAATTGGGCCAGGATGCAGTGGCAGGTCACAGCCCTGTGCCTAACCCACTGCGCCTAGGGCAACCCCTGCCCCCAGTTCCCCAAACACTTTAATGAGGATTAGGTGGAGGATACAGGGTTTCGTGAGTCTAATCTTCAGTGCTGTGTAAGGTCTGGCCTGCACACCAGACATTAGCCCATCCTCAGCAGTACTGGCCCTCCAGGATGCCCCAGTTAGAGGGCAATGGCCTTTGCCCCAGGCCCAGGCTACCAGTTCACTGCTCTGGACCAGCGTGTAAGAAACAGCACTTCTACAACCATGACTCCCTTGCTGGAGCTCCAGTAGGACAGCCAGTCTGCCACTGATGGCACCATCTGATTCAAGAAGCTGGCCGTGGGAACTGGGTAGAAGGGAGTAAGTCCTTGTAGTCCACTATAAGTTAGTGCTGACTGAGGCCCTCAATGATGAGTTGACCAGGATGGAGCCACACAGAGCCTGGGACAGCTCTTGGACCTGGCTGTCACTTGGAGAGGTGCCTGATGGCAAGCAAGAGAGAGCTCCAGAGCCCTTGGAGGACCCCAGCCACATTTTCCTCTACTTTACTTACCACCCACAGAGGAGAAGTCCATGAAGGTGGGCACCACTCAACCTCACTCCACATCCCAAGACTGAGGACACAGGTAGGGGGGAAGGGTCATGCTTTTGCTGTCATGAGAAACTCCACCGGCTTGAACAACCTCCATGCCCATACCACTGCAAAGGGAGTGCAGTCAGGAGGCACCTGCACCAGCACCCTGCCACGCAATACTCTTTGTCATGATCCTCTCAGGGTGGATGCCCTGTCCAACCCACTGTGACCATAGTTTGTGGCCTCTGAGTTTGTCTGGAATGCCCAGATGCCTCCTTGGCCCCAGCCCACCTCAGCCATGTTCATTGCTATGGATGGAAGCTGTGGAGGTGTTCACCTTAAGGTAAACGATGGGACATAGACATTCAGAGATTCTTGTGTACCCACCTCTGTCCTGTGATCCTCAGGCTGTCTTGGCTGCAGAAACACAACCCTATTGTTGACTTCTGGTTGGGGTCCTTATGCTGATGTCTTGTTACCCTCAGCTCCCAGTTCATTTTCCCTTATGGTGCCACCTCAGTCTTGCTGCTTCCTGACTGAGAAGAGCTTCTTTGTCTTCTGAGCTTTGGATTTAAAACTTGTTCAGTGGAAAGAGTAACTAAAATTAGATTACTATCTTCTAAATGTAGTTCATTAAATAAGCTACTGTTTTTTGTCCTCTTCCCAAAGGATAACTGTCTTGTCACAAAATCACAACTTCAAATGTCAGTCTTCTTAACAGTATTGTCATTAAGAAAAGACAGAACTGAAAGACCCTAGAGAGAGAAGTGCCATTTCACTGTAAGTGGTCCATAAAAACTGAGCTCTATAAAAGACATGACTGTTCTGGTATTGTAGTATCCCTGCCACACTCAGTCTTTGAATGTGTGAGAGATTGACAGTCTCCAAGTCCTTCAGTTTCTGACTTCTTTAAAGAATGAGAGATATTTTTAAATTTGTGGTGATGTAAACATGTCTATTTCTCTCTACCCAGTATCTTTGTGAGCTATCATGGAGTTCACAGAGCTTACATACCTTTTCCCCACCCTCCACACAAAAGTCAATGGATAGTTTTTATCTGGTTTTGCTATTGTGTGAAGACCACAGTACAGCCTAGACTTTGCACAGCATGTGTGTAGTGTCTGAACTGAGCACTTCATTGCCTTGGCACACCAATTCTACCGACCTAACCAGTTTTATGAACTCTAGATGGAGGACATTTATAGAACTGTTCTTTCTCAAGTTTCAAAAATTTAGAGGGCCTATAAAATGAAGAAACAGAAAATTGCTAGAGTAGTTTAAAAAGAATGAAAAGACAGAATATTTGATTTGAGTATTAATATGAACCTGCATGTATTTATAACCCAATAGGTGTATCTCATCATGTTTCAGTATTTTTTCCAGGTAGCATTAATATACAACCAAATGAGAACTTAATGGTCGTCCTCCCTGAATCTCACTAGTTCAATGAGGAAAGTCTTTAGATTGAAGGATTTGTTCACCTGTTCCCACGAAGTTGTATATTTTCTTCAACACATCCTCAGTTTCTGTTTTTAACATATCCTCTCTGGAAGTAATTTTCTTTTCAAAACTACTAGCGCCAATTCTGTATGATACTTCCATAATGGCATGCCCAGAATTGCAAGATGTTGTACCACCATCACCTAGAAGGAAACTTGCACATGATATACACATAGCTGGCATAGTTTGCTATGTAAACACAGGAGTGTGGATAAAAAGGAAGGCAAACTGTCTGTGACATACAAAATAGGTAGGAAAATAACAGTACAGATCTTTGGCTGTTATGTATATCTGTGGAAACTCCAGATGGAAATCTGACCCAGCCTATGCAATTACTGTCTACCTAGTTATGTGTAGCTGGTTAATATTCCTATACTATACACATACACACAAAATACTCCATTTTTTCTATTATGAAATCCTGGGTGAGAGAACTTACTAATTCGGCGGTAGTCTCACTGCTATTTAAATTGTGGTCAAATAGAATTTATCTTCAGAGACTTGTGTGCTGTTTGTTTTCTGCTGAATAAAATGTGATTGATATTAATTCGGACACTTTTCTTAGCTATAGAAAAGCCAAAAACATTTTATTCTGGTCAGATTTTGGATATGGTAATATTATTTTTTCCCTCTGGCTAGAAAAAAGCTTCATTAAGAAGTGAGAATTGTTAAAGGATCTTAACAAAGAGCAGAGTCAACCCCTTTATAGCTGAAGTCAAATGATTGATGTATTTATTATTAAGAATAAATTAATCTAATGACCATGCAAATTAACTTCTTTTTTTTCCCACATTTTTATTTCATACTCAGATGGTGTATCAAGCAGAGAAAGTCCAAATTCCTCCATTTCTTTCATGATTGTTATTTTCTAGTTGCCTTGATAGTAACAATTATAAACAGAACTTTTCAGGTGCAAATGTTTACACTTTAAGCTAAGTATCAATGCTAAAAATTTTTTCCTTACAAAATCCTACAGTTCATGCTCTTGTAATAAAGAAATTTATGGTACTGTCCATTTGCATTACATTCTGAGAGCCTGATCCAACTCTTGTGTAACCCTCCAAGAATGTCTCCATTGACTGCACTGAAGTACAAAACTACCGCAATACCAGATCCAAACACCCCTAAGCTTTGAAAAAGGTTGGAACTTTATCCAAACTTTTGACTCAAATCCATCTGCAGTTAAACTAAAAAGTTCAGTCTTGGTTTCATCTTAGACTGCAGTGTGCATTCTAACTATGCAAAATTTTAGTTAAGAAAATTAGGCTTATAATGACATATAAGGAGCTGTTAGTATGCCAATGAAAATACTCCATTATTTTCATTGGCAACTTATTTTAGAAAGCATATTGATATGTTTTGACATCAGTGGATGTTTCATTCCAACTTTATTTTAGTATTTATACTACTATTAAAATACATATTGGCCATTTTAGCCAGTTTTATTGAACAAAAGAAACAAACCTTCAAATTCTAATTGCAGTATACTACTACTATGAAAAATAACCATGTGAAATATGTGCTTTTTTTCCTCAATAATTGTGTTCCTTTGGTAGATTCAGGTTCACATTTGCATGTATTAGTGACAACAGACAATGTTTCTATGTTTTTTGTCTTCCACTGGCCATGCAGAATCATGAAACTTAAGAGGCTTTGAGCTGGGTTCTAGCTTTTCCCATTCTAAAGAGCAGAAAAAGATATCTCTGATTTGATTGCTCTGGGTCTCATACCCATGCTCTAAACAGAGGCTACCAGCCTGTAGTGGATGTAGCACTGCAGCCTTCCCTATTGCCGTACTTCCCACCATACCTCAGAACAGACCATGAATGCATTTCGTTATTTTTGGTGCTCCATCCAGTTCTCGCAGATTCTGGACAACTTCATCTAGTGTAGTTCCTGGAAGTTTGCTTAAGGACAGGAGCCAGAGTTCCTCTTGCTGCACTTATGTTTCAGCCTATGTTGCACATGAACAGACGTGGGTTAATTTCTCTTTGGGTCCTAATGAGACCTGTTGACTTGTCCAAATCACTCATGCATAGCTAAATCAGGGCCATGGGACTTGAAGAAGCATTGTGTGTTAAGAAAGTAGGTACACATCACTGCAAATTTCTTGTGGAAGCAGGAAGATAGAAAGCAGGAAGATAGAAAATTCAAAGACAGAAATCGTAACAGAATTTGTTTTGCAGATCATTAGTAACAATAACAGGTGAGAAACTGATCAACATATTTCTCAGATCACTGGTTAGGTGTAGGGAGACAATTGCCATTAATTTTATCTTTCTTTTTCCTGAAAACTGAGCACGCATTTAAGACATAAGTTTTCACCTTGCCATTATTTTTCTGAGCAGGATTACTTAATTGCTCTGAGTTTGAATTAATTATATCAATATGAAGAAGATAGATTAGATCTATCTTTATTTGCACAAAATAGCGAGTGCATTGATGTCTTACAACTGCATACTCTGGATCAAACTCATACTTTACATAAGAAAGTAAAACCTCTTCGATATTTCACATTGCTTGACCACTTTGAATTTGTTACTTTTTCTGAAAGTAAGAATTAATTGAAACAACCAGACATAACTGAGTATTTACAAGACAAACTAAGTCTACCTGTCATGATTTTGAAAATCCTTACTTTGCCAATAAACACAAATCTTTGACACAGAGAAAAAGCATGTGGCATAAGCAGGAGTATTTTTCAGTGTGTTTTAGTTGTCATTCTGTCTTTAAACACTTGGAAATGACCATCAGTTTTGTTTCCAAAATGAACCTGTTTTTCATGCTAAAATAGCCCTTTATGGCCATAATTTCACCCATACTTATGGTTTATGTTTCTGAAAATAAAGGAGTTCCAGTGATTTATGATATTGAACCTATTAAAAAATCAATACCATACAAGTCCTTATTAAAAAAAAAAAAAAAGCTTTTTTCTTTTTTTTTTTAATCATTCTTTGTAGTACATATTAGCTAGAGGCCTGTCACTCATTTTCATCACCCATCAACAGGCCTAACTGAACAGCCATTTTAGATATACAGGAATGAAAAATGCCTGTTTGGCGTGGCATTCTTGAATAAACATTAAAGGCGTCAGCCTTGTCCTATCAACTTGTTCCTAGCACAAGTCTGTGCTCTTGAAGGTACGACGTGTAAAGTAAATTAGCTGTGTCTGATCCTGTTTTCATTTAGCAATTACTGGATCCACACAAAAATAGCTTCTCTTTAGTTAAAAAGATTGCCATTGCATTCCCTAAAATGTTTAGCATGGTAGTTGATTTGAAACCATTATTTTGAATTACTATAGATCTGCTATACAACCAAAAGGCAGCTGAAATTCTGTGCAAGCTCATTAACAAAACATCGTTCCTTAGACTGTTAGACTACCGGGCAATACATAGAATAATATTGCTGGATGCCTCAAGAGAAGGAAAGAAGTGCTTGTTTGCCTTCATTGTAATGGTAAAGTTAGAATAGTCAGGAGAAAATGGAGGATTGTTGTAGAAAAATCAAAATATTTTGGTTAGAAACACACCAGTAGAACTGGAGAAAACCCTCGCCTCAGGGAAATTTTTACTTTAGGCAAAATTTCAATATGCAGAATACTTATCAAGCAAAACCTGATTAAATGCATTAATTTTACAATGCATTTGCTTTGCCTCACAACTCAATGTTCCACTTTCCCTCAGCTGACAGGAAGTTTTTTCAGTGTTTTAACATCAAAAGGTTAGGTTCATTCAGATTATTCTTCAAAGTTTGAGGGTTTTATCCAAATGAAATGGCTAAACTTGAGGGGTTTTCCATATAAGTAACAATAGGTGGTTCCTTCTGATACTCAGGTGATGAGAGTTGTTGTTCCAGAACTGACACTGAGTATCTTATTGACCTCAGACCTGCCATTGTATCCCTGTTTCTTATTTCCCATCCATAAAATTAGGATAATGACTCCTTTGTAAAAACATTTGATTTACTGATGAAATGTGCTTTGTAGGAATATTATCATTATTCATTTAAAGAATAAACAGAAGCAAAATTGAACACCTCCCAGACTCTGGGGCAAGACTGGAACCATATCTGAAGTTGTGGTTTCTGATGCGGCTGTAATTTCTAAATTATAATTAACATTGAGTGAAAAAGTACACAGTACAATGATATATTCCATTTTCCATCTAAATTTGAAAAATAAATATTTTTCTTTCCTTTGAGCTAGACAGCTCTTCCCCTCAGAACAGAAAAAATAGTGGGTTTAGATACTTCTTTATTGTTCTCAGAGAAACAAAAAGACACTGACCTGTTGAAATGACAAAGTTTGCAACCATATATGTTCTGAAGGCCAATGGCCCTCTGAAATTTCAAAATAATTTTAAAAGCCTGAGAAAAAACTGTTAAAATTACAACTACTGAGCAGAAGAATTAAGCAGGAGCTTTCTAGTGAACAACAAAAGGGATCCAGGCAGACAAGTTACTAACTATTGTGGAAGCCAGTGTTTAAAAACTCCTGCAGCCTTAAAAATCTCACCGTTAAGTATATCCATATTTTATTCTATGCCAATTTTATTCCAACTAATGACAGTTGTTTGACCCACAGGTCATAAGAACTATGAAGCAGGTTTGCGTCTGCTGAATGCCCTCTCTTCCAATTGACTTCAGTGTAGATTGCACAGTGCATGTCAGAAGGTGCTCTGACAAGTCAGGGTGACTGGAGAGCATTAAAGAACTCCAGTAACGCTCAGAAAGAGATCCTCAGTGATTCTAGGAAACAAACTTGTCATTTGCCTGTTTTTAAAGTAGGCAAAAGTAGTCTTTGCCAAACTCCCTGTCATTACTGCTGATAGCTGATCAGTTTTATTGGGAAGCAATTACTGTTGACAAGTAGTAAAGGTGTGCAATGTCTTCAGGTTTTTCTTTGGCTGAACTTTGTTTATCATGAGGGCAAGACCCCAGTTGGCCTTCATTTCAAGATAGTCCTGGTGAGCACTCATTTCCATCTCAAAAAAAATTACTGTCCCAGAGAACTGGGAGGGCTGGCTGACACTCCAGAG